>APFE030113368.1:0-13055 GCA_000404065.3 Pinus taeda | reverse complement strand
GATGGCAGCCTCAATTCTTTTTATGTGCATAGAGTGCAGGCATTCTTGAGTAAGTAATTGCAATAGCTTCCAGAATGTTCCTCCCCTTAAGGAAATTACGTTGTTCCTAGGACAAGTAGCTTGATAATATGTCTCTAATCCTTTCTGAAATGATTTTGGAAATTATTTTGAATATGGTGTTGCATAAAGAAATGGGACGAAAATAAGAGAAAGAGATAGGATCCTTCTTTCTTGGGATTAAGGCAATGAAAGTTGATGAGGTAATAGGATTAATTTTGCCTGAAATCCTAGATTCCTCTACCATACTCAATTGGTCATTTTTTAAAAGGTCAAAAAAATGAATGAGAAAATCGATCGTCTAGTCATCCGGCCCCGGACTTTTATCCTTTTTAAATGACTCCATGACCACCAAGAGCTCCTCCTCAGTCACATTAGCATATAATAGTTCATTTTGATTCACATCAAACATGGAAGGAAAGGGGTCTATACCCCAGAGAATATCCCCGATCCTGCAGTCCTCATTCCTTTTGTAAGAATTCTAAAAATAGTTAACTGCCTCTTTTGTGATTACTTCCTGAGTCAAATGCATGTTGCCCTCCACATCTTTTATCTCCCATATAGAATTTGTCTCATGTCTTTTGTTAGCAAACCTGTGAAAAAACTTCGTGTTTCTATCACCCTCTTTTAACCAAATCGCTCTGCTCTTCAGTCTCCAGGTAGCTTCTTCAATCTTCAGGAAATTTTGCCGCCCTCTTTCTAGTTCTCTGATTCAGGAGCGCATGTCCCATGAAATATTGATTTCAGCCATTTTCCACGCCATCCTATCAAGCTGCTTATTTATTTCATGTAGAACTTTCCTGTTTGATAACTTCTTTTTATGTTGCTAATCTTTTACTCTCTTTCTGAGGGATCCTAGACAATTCAGGAAGGACAAGGTATGAGAGGATTGGTCAAGCATTGAAATAGGAGACCATGAATCCCATGCCATCTTGTTGAACTTAGCATCCTCTAGCCATACTCTGTTAAACTTGAAAGGATACCATTGTCTGCGTCGCTGAGATATTCATTGAAGAGAGATAGGCCTATGATCAGAGATAAAACTATTTATAATGAAAGATGATGGAAACCCAAGGCACACCATCAGGCTGTCATGAACAAGGAACCTGTCAAGTCTTTTTGCAAGATATGAGTTCCCAGATCTCCCATTATCCCAAGTAGGAGCCATCCTACATGGGTGAACATCCACAAAATTGTAACGGAGAATAGCCTCATTAATGATCCCACCCGCTCAATCATTTTTACGACCCCTACCCCAAACTTCATCATGGCTCGTGGTACAATTAAAATCTCCTACTATCAATAATGAATCTATTTCCATTAGCTCAGAAGATAAGAACCGGTTCTAGTATGAAAGACGATCCTTGTAAGGGGCATATACATTCAAAATGTGAATGCTACCAGCGATGCCACAGATTTTAACAAGAAGAAGGATGCCAACAAAACATCTGAAAGCCTTTGCTGATATCCAAGCCGGATCCCATAGAACAACCAGGCCCCCAGAAAACCCACTTGCCTCCGTCGCAACAATGTGCCATGAAGGAAACATACGCCTGAAATATGAAATAGTGTCTGGACTACCATGCATTGTTTCTTGAATGAGAAGAATTTTTGATGAAGATGAGATGAAAAGATCCTTAAGAGAAAGAAATTTAGGGCTTGCTCCAAGACCTCTAATATTCATAGAAAGGATTTTGGTCATGATGTCATTCCATCGGGCATACTTGCTCTAAGAGGCCCAGTAATCGCGAGATCAATAATAGGAATGTCAATCAAAGAGGGATCAAGAAGGTAATTATTTGATTTGTCCCTCCTGCCATGAAAATGCTTGTTGCCTCTATTCTGCTTCCGACGAACAATGATATACCCCGCCGATGTAGGGCTAATAGTAGGAGAAGATGCTTTAAGGGGTTTGTGGATAGTGAGTGGTTGAAGATGAAGGGATTCCTTTTTCAATAGCATATCCAGATCGCTACCAATCGAATTGGTAGGAGAAGAGACAGGGGAATTCTGAGGAGTGACAAAGACGTATGGTGCTTTACCTTTTAAGTTAGACCTCGCTCTAACGGATGAGGGGCCAGTTAAATTATAACAGGGTTGCAAGGAACATCCTCATGAAGGGACAATAGATATTCAAGAGGGGGAGGGGAGGATGATGGAATGATATGGATGCAAGACGGAGAATGATTGGCATAACAAGGGTGAGGGATCGAGAGAGGAGATCTGATCTCAGAGGCAGGGGCAGGTTCTGGAGGAATAGGAAGAGAGGAAAATGCCTCTTCCCCACAGGATGGAGGAACAGAGATTGGAATATTTTCAGGATAATGGTCAGATATGTCCTGTGACAGAATTATAGGGGAGAAATGGGAGTTAACAAGATTATGAGAAGGAGAATTGGAGAGTCGATGATGAGACTCCCAGGATGGATCATCCTTTCCCAATGAGCTTCTTGTCAGATAAGGAGATTTAACTGCCCTAGTAGCCATATCTGTATTTTGAGTCCTTGTCCCCTCAATTTCACAGTACTCATGATCCGACAATATAGAGACAGAATTACCAAAAGCGTTTCTTTCCTTAGTATTCCCACCCAGCTGCTGAGGGTAGGTCCATTTTATGTGCCTAGTTTTATGACAAATAGAACAACGAAAGGTAACTCCCCAATAATCAAGTCTTTGATGGATGGAAGACTCTCCCCAAGAGAGGAAAATGTGCTCAGGAAAACCTCCTCTATACTCCTGCTCGATAAAAATCCAAGCTACCCTTTTATCCTTAGCCCCCAATACCTTGGGATCAACATAGACAAACTTCCCTAAAGCATTCCCAATATCAGATGACGTCTCCTTTGTCCATAGTTCAATCGAGAGGCCTGCTAGTTTAACCCAAATGAGATTATTTGAAGGCATGTTTCTCAATGGATTATAACCAATATACCATTTGTGAAGAGCCAAAAAACTTCTTCCATGAACCCAAGGACAGGCCCGGATAACTTCTAGGTCCTTCACATTTAAGAAATGGAAGCTATACCAATGCCGCATCAAACAAACAATCGTGGGAGTATACCCTAGTAGAGAATCCCATTTCGAGCCCAACCATGATATCAACTGAGCATCATCCATATCCGGAAAATGCCATTGGCCAACTAATGTCCGGTTTTGTAGACTGGCAATTTTATCAGCTAAAAAGATGCTATCCAAATTGATAGCTGGGGGAGGCAGGACAATCTTTGCAGGACGTTGATTTAGTTTATGTTGCGGATGGTCGACCCCGCCACCTCTTGGGTCATGAGACGACTTAGAAGGTTGGAGGAGTAAATGATCAGCCAATGAGGATTTCCATGTCGATCGGATGGAATGCTTGTTGTGAGTCGCTTCCGCTTCCATGGTGGTCCGCACCATCGTGGAAAAATCAGACTCGTTAGATAGAATTTCCATAAGATGCCAATAATTTATATATGAGCTAGGACAAACTTTGGTAGAGGGAAGTTTCGCCAAGGTTTTGGCAGCGTGCCTTGACAGTTATTTGACAAATCAATGATGGAAAACCAAAATAATAGTGACAGGTGTATCATGGAAAACAAAAGGGTAGATGATGGATGGGTAGCTAACTGATTCAAAAGACACACCTTCGGTGTAAATATAGCTCGTATAGATCTTTGGTTTTTTATTAAATTGCATACAACATTTTCTTGTACCGCCAAGGTAAAGAGTTGCCGGATCATTCAAACTATTGGTTGATCGCTCTTATGGGGTTCTGTGCTTGCTTTACCATAATTGAACTCGCTGCTATTTAGCGACCAATGTTCATAGATTGCCTTTGCAGCTTGCTAGCCAACATGGGTATTTCCCAATCCACTTCGATGACTCAACTTGTAGAAACAACGCCATCTCTGCTACCTCCACATGAATTATCCCCGAATATAATAGAGGAGGAGAAATGTTTCTCGTTGAATCGGATAATTTGGGGTACAAGTCGTGTATTGAGTTCAATAGGGAGTACAAGTGGGTGTCACATGGACTTCTAAAGCGAAGGAGTAGGTGTTTGATGGTGGTCGTTCTAGGTGGTCTCTATCAACAAGGCAATTAGATCATCAATGTGGTTGTCATTGCCAGAATTTGGAGGGATAGATGTCATTCTTAGACCACTGGGATAGATGTCAGCCCAGAGGAAAAAGGATAGACAATGCTTGGCTTGACCATTTTCAAGAAGAGACGCCTATCAACGTAATTATTATTATTTATAGAAATAATTAATAAATAAGTTAAACATATATACATTTAGAAAAACATGTGACAAGATTTTGAAGATTCACCTTTATCATGGATATTCTTAATTTGCAAATAGGTTTTGTTAGAATATCAATGGCCAATACCATGGTTTATCCATACCACAAGCTCAAAAAACCATGACTCATTTCATATGGCACTGGTTCATATGCCTTTTTTTTTAAATGAATCAATTTAAATAAAAGTGAAAAAAAAGGCATAACTACTTCAGAGAGAAATTTTAACTTTTGATTTGTGAATACTATTAGAATATTTTAGAGTATCTCAGGTATGATAAATCCCTACCAATTAATAATTAAATTAACATTGTGAAATCTCTATTCCAAAATAAACACACATATGGACGTACTAATCAATATTAGTATTTAATCTATCCCCAATCAAAGTGTTGGAATTCATGACAATGGAGGAGGGGGGAGCTTGCCACCCCACTGCCTCCCATCACATTTAAGAGGGGGGTGGCGTGGGCAACCCACCCCATGCATTCACACATGCAAACAACTATTACCACCTTTCACAATCACATTGTAATCTACCCTCTGTTTGAGCACTCTGGATTGAGGGAACTTGACCTCTTGTTTAATTGCTATGCCTGCAACATCTCCCTCTCGTAGGTGGGATAATTCCTTTATGAAACAAGAAGTGTGGGGCTCAAATTCGGCTGTGGAAGTTGTGTTTCCACTTTGGTGGGGAATACAACATTTTTACATGGTCAAGGCTCAACATGCATGGGAATTCTGAGAGGTTTGATCTTTGGGGATGTTAATCTCCAACACATGTGTTGGACGTTGAGGAAAAATGCGGGGAGAAGGCCAAGGATAGAAACAAAGGATCTCTCTAGGTTGTTGGCGGCAATTACGATAATATTTGAGTAGTGAAAGGTGGTGGTAGCCTTCAACTCGTCCTAACAACATCGTAGATTCAAGCCTGAAGGGCCAACCATTATTGGGTAACTCATCCTCTGTTCAATTCCTTCTGCTTTGTCAACTTTTTTATTGGTTTAACTTTTGTCTAGGGATTGATGGTATGTAATGCTCAAAGCACATTGGGGGTGAGCATCGATTTTGGTATTTTTGTCTCTTGGTGGTTGTTGGACCTTGCCCAGAGTCCTTTATTTGCCTCCCTTCAGTCGTGCCACCTCACTATAGGCTGACATAGACTCCTATCGCAATTCGAGTTTCCCTAGGCATTATTTTTAATTGGTTTTATATTTTACATTTCTCCCGGCTCTTGAATTTTTGGGTGATATTTTTCTCTTAGGACCTGGTAACCATGCCTCGCCAAAAAATGCACTATCACTAGAGGTTTGGTGGCAGAGGTCCTCAGGGTCAACCACACGCCCAACCCTAAACTCAAGACATGGCAATCATGTTCCACTCTTCCATTCCTCCGGAAATCCAAGAGGAAATTCGACAGCTTGAAGTCGTGGCCACTATTGATCGCCAAGCCTATTTTTACTGTGAAATTTAAGCTAAAGTAGCCCATTGGGCTCTTGACCCTAGGCATAACAAGGGAATACAGAGGCAATATTTGAATTCCATTACCCTCCACCAATAGATGAAGGCACTCTTGGGCAAGATCCTGAAGCAAAACGTGAAGACCACAATATTATACTATCTTTCCTGAATGAAATCCAACATGTTCATGTTATCAACATTCCTAACTTGCCAGTTTGGATGCTCGACTTGCCCACATAGAAGGGCATCTCCAATGTGGTCTAAAACCTCCAACACCAACAATAACCAGTGTTTATGATCTAGCCCTGGTTACTTCATCTGATTCTTAATGTTGTTTTTAGCCACTAGGTACATGTTTTTTACTCTAAGAAGTTTAGTTTATTTCAATTGTCATGGACTTAACAGTTATAGTTGTTAACATTTTGATAAATCTAAACCACTGTCCATTGTCAACAATTTTGGTTTCCCTTGAGATAGTTCGTGGCATAGCATAAACAATGTTATCAATTTTGTATGAAATCATCTTGAGGTAATACAATTTCAAATTCAAAAAAATAAAAAAATTAACATTTAATACTTAAGTTAAAGTGTATGTACATGTAATCTGAACCATTTCTTTAATAATTTAATTGAACTTAAACTTATAACTTTTTGAGAAGAAACACATCTTCTTAATCATTAAATCCGTTCAAATTGTATAGAAAAAGAAGAATAAAGAAATTATTCTAACGTCCACGATGCTAAAGATAGCCTATGAGACAGATTGCTTCTTCATATGCTTGATGTATTCAGCCCTTTTTTTGCTCCCAATAACCAGTGACTAGCATATCTGCATAACTTTCCCTATTATCTTTGAAAACCTAAAACTAAATATTAAATTATTAACCAAATATTAAATTTTATTATTAATATAATATTAAATAAGATCTTGTAAAAAAAATATATATTAAATGAGATAAGTCCCAGACACTACCGGTATTGTTATCATGTAAACTGAATCGATGTCCATGAATCCATTATATTTATAATATAATATAATAATAGTAGTTTAAAATGAATGCAAAGGGTTAAAAATACAAGGGTGAGCGTTGCACGCGATTAAATAAAATGGGATTATTTATTTATTTGTGTTTTCGTGGAACGTGTAAATATCAAGCAACAGAGAATCTTTCATTTGTCGGTTTCCCATATTTTTATCGCAATCTCAAGAAATACTGTTCTTCGATTTGTCCTTTAAACAACCAAAAACTCATGCTGGTCCATCAAGTTAACATTTATCCGGATTCGAACACGTGACACCCAACATGACTCAATCAGGGGTCCACCCAAAACTGAAACGCCACACACATGCCTCAATTAGGGGCCCACCATAACTGAAACGTCACACGCCACGATGTTGCCATAACCTCCAAATAGAAAGGGAAATAATTGTTTTAAATAAGCAAGCAGCATGAGGAAAGCCATGAAAATGACACCTGCGGCAGAGGCATCGTATATAGTGGTGAGTTTTGTGTTAACTTGTTAGTTGATTAAAAAAATTCACCTACTTTTCATGCTTTCACATTATTTGATAACTTTAAATATTTCAATATGGATATCATTGGCTAATGCCTTTTTGGGTTTTATGTTGATGGACTTATTAGGATTGCGAATGTTTTTTCTTGAAGACGAGTTATTTTTTATATATACTTGAGAGAAATTAGTAATTATTATTTGAATGAGGCCTAGGCTATATATATAGTTTTCTTCCAAAAATTCGATTATTTGCAGTGTTCAAATGATTTTTGTGATGGAAGAAATAGATTCAACAATATCAAGAACCCTTAGGGTATCCAAAATTAAGTTTTCTATCGAGGCCACCATTTCCCCTAGACAATGATTTTCCAGCGATAATCTAGTGAAAAAAATTCAAGAAAATCCACTATTGTAGTGTTCAAATCGCTTTTTTGATGGCAAAAATGGGTTCAACACCATCAAGAACCCTTAGGGCATCCAAAATCCCGAAACTTGACAGATAGATTGTCAAAAATTTCTGCCAAATTTTTTCATGCTGAAATCTCTATTGTTTTCCTAGCGAAATTGTGCTACGCGATTTTAAATTGACAAATGTATGAGACTCAACAGGTCAGTAGATAACAACGAGTCACCAATGAAATGAAGCATGCCACTTTTTGCCATAGGCAATAGTCTATATTTTCCTCCATTTATCATCCCATGGCAAATTTGCTAGGCCAACAACAATAAAATAACCCTCCTGGATGGTATACATGCCCCATGAACAATATCCCCAACAAAGTTTACCCGGAACTAGAGAAAGAGATTTTCCTGTCTTGTAGACCAAAATGATAAAATATCCCATGAACTTAGGGAAGGATGAGTCATTCAATCTTCTTTTTTCTTCCAAAATTTCCATTGAGAGGCTCACTATTGTGGTTGCCATAAGTTAGCCACCTTCACACACTGTTGATACTTGGTGTATTGTTCCAGATCTTGTAGCTCCTCTTGATCTCTTAAGTGTCACATTTCTTGCTAATTATCCTACTATAATATTGCCACTTTTTCATCTTTGACTTCCCAAAAGACATGACACTGGAGAAGAGTATGATTGTTCCGTGCTAGATTCCATATTGAGCACCCTCGAGAGAGGTCATTACATCGCAGTTATCAGTTTGCGAAGTGGAGTTGATGTATTTACGATCCCAAATCTGCTTCCATAACTATGCTCACCCTGTAGCCATTGCCACCACAACTTTGCACCTAACGCATTGTTGAGGATCTCTAAGTCCCTCAATCCTAGGCCCCCTACTAATTTTGGTAGGCATAACTTGTCTCAAGCCACAAGTGACCATCTCTTTTCCTTCGTCGCCCTTATAGTGTTCTAGGGAAATTTTGTCCTAGGGTTTCGTAGATAACTAAGGCTTTTCAACAAAATTTGTTTTGCTTGTTCAATAATGAAACAAAATAGTTCATTAAGTAATATAACGTTTGAATACAAGAAAAATAATCTACAATAAGTAGCAACTACATGTAACACAATATTTCATTCAACATAATGCCATAATTCAACTGATCCATAAATTTAGCAACAATTCCTGGTTCCAGTGTCAGAGATCTGAGTCCCATAGTCTCTTCAAATTCTTGATTTTCTGAATGTTAGGTTTTGGACAAAGTACTCTATTGGTTGGTGGTAAAATATATATTGTTTCCTTTTGGGCAGATTGAGACCACCTACTTGGTGACATGTTTAAGATGGCTAATAGTCTGATCTATATGGTTTACATGATATTTTGAGGCAATACAAAAAAGTAATAACGGTAATAATAGTTTGAGGTAAAGTTATCATTTCGTTAGTATTTTATGATTTTTAAAATTTTAACAATGTAAGATATATCATGAAGCAAGTATTTTGATGACTATTATAGATTGATGCATATTGGTATTTACCAACCATTTAATTCGTATTGTTGCACTAGTTAAATTACAGTTATAGAAGCTCTATTCTAAAATAAACATGGTTATTATCATACTAATGTTTTCAAATACAATAAGTATTGATGCCTTCATACTAATTTTAATATTAACCTAAATTTAAAAAATAATAAATAATGATACTAGTTTTTTAATATTTTCAACAAAATTAGAATATTACAAAATATAATCTTGTATTATTTATTGCAATGAGAGGCACTCTCTCGAGCCCAATGTGGTAGAGATGTTCTAATGTAATGTTTAACATTTTGACTAAGTCAAATTGCATAAAATTATAAATAAAATAAAATTATAAAAATAAAAAAATAAATAAAAAGATTAATGTAATGTAATGCAAACATTTTAACTCTTGAAAATAAAAATAATGAAATAAAAATTACCCATGGTATTCATGTGGAATGTAGCCTATTTAAAGGGGGAAATTAAACTAGCGTAGATCCATCTTAAATCCAAATCTACTAAGGGACGAGAGGGATTATATCTCTTGATAGAAATAAATAAATTATTTTAATGTCCATGAGGCTAAAGATAACCTATGGGACAAATTTCTTTTCCATCTGATTCCTGTATTCAACCCTTTTCCTATGACGTATCACAATAAATGCTCTTAGCTTCTCGACAAACCCCTTGCTGAATAAAATATCCCAAAAGCTAGCTGCCAAAATATCTGCATAACTTTCCCTATTGTCTTTGAAGGCCTCACATTCTAAAATGAAATGCTTTTATGTTTCCACTTTTCCAAAAGAGCAAAAAATACAGACCCCTTCTTCCCACACTTCTTTTGGCCTTTTCCAGTGCCTGTTTCACAATAGAGTTAATGAGAATTAGTCATTGACTAAGCAATAAGAATTTTGGCTCTTCGCAAAACATTGACACCTATGTATGCTCTTTGTTGATGATTATGAGTGGGATTAAACTTTTCAATATAATACTTTTTCTTTCTCCCATCTCCTTATCCCAATTATGCTTGTGGAACTTATCCATAACAAAATATTTTAGAGCGAAAAGAGATTTGATCTCTCTCGGTGCTTGGTTGATCCAGATTTAAGATGGATCTTTAAAAATTAATTGTCAATAGATCTGAATATGGCAGGGATGTTGTAAAATGTCATGTACGCCATTATGTAATGTAAGGTTATGTTGATTGGGCCAACATTAAAATAAAAAATTAAAATCAAAGTTTGAGTTTGTAATTCAATGGATTTACCTATGATGGTTCACAATTACATGGTATTCAATAGCCCATGGTGTTTTTCCATGGTATTTGTTAAGATGAAGCCTATTTAAGGGCTTGAAAAAATCCGTTATGGAATGCAAGAATACCAACTTAAATCCATCATAACTTTGAACTCGATACGACTATTTCCACTTAAAAAAGTGGTAATTTTGTTAAGTAAACAAAAAGAAATATTTATATCAAATATTTTCCAGATGAAATTACATATAGACTTCCGATTCAACGTGTTTCAAACCACTTACTATTATTCAACATCAGGACATAGATGATGAACCATAGTAAGTGGTTCAAAACACGTTGACTTGAAAATCTATATGTGATTTCATCCAGAAAATCTCTGATATAAATCATGAATCACATAACCCTGCATTCTGAGGAAAAGAAATATTCTCAAATATATATAATGCTAGTGTTTGGACCAAATTAAAAAACGCAATGCAATTAATAATATCACAATTTTTAATAATATTGGTTAGATGAAAAAACATTTTTAACTATATTAATTACTAATTTTTTATTACTAATTTAAATTAATGAAATTTTGTAAAAATAATAGATTTATTTTAATATTTTAATAAATTATTTTTTAAAATATTGGAAAAAATATTATATATTTATTTATTTAAAATTAAATTATTATTAAATAAGTAACTAGTGTAGCTATATAAATTAAATGGTTCATAAATATCATTAATCCTAAATCCATGATAAGCATCAAAACACTTATTTGATGATATATCTTCACATTACTAAAATTGAAAAAGTCATAAAAATGAACTAAATGATAACTTTATTATTACTAGCAATTCCCTCAAAAGGTGTAAAGAAACGTCGATAGGATTATTAAATAGAAAAAAAAATTGTATTTTAGTTTCTATAATCAAGCAAATAGTAATTAATATATTAAAGTTATATATTATTGGGAACAATTAAAAAAAATATGCATTGAGAGAGTTACCAAGAAAAATGAAAACACTTTAACCACATTAGGAAAAATCATTAGAAAAAGGAATGTAGGAATTTACAGGGTAAGTTCCTCAGATAAAACACCAAAGGACACCACTCACAAATAGATCACAGATCAATACACCAGTATTCTTGACGTGGTTAAAACCCTCAAAGAGGGAAACTGTCCACGGCTTGAGCCAATGCGGCCACTCCAGGCAATTTATTAATGTAAAAGAAAGAAAATTTACATAAGCTTCTCTCATGAACTGTCACCTTACAAATGATCCTTCATGCTATTTAAATAGAGATCATCGACCAATCAGGTGTTAAGCCACAAATCAAGTATCGGTAATACGGAGGAGAGAATGAATCGTCGGATCACTTCATGTCTAGAACATATCATGACTGTTGGATTGTAAGCTACAAAAAATACATACTAAAGAAACACACTTTACCTAACTATACACTAGAACAAGTTAAACTTAACTATTTCCTATATGTCAGAATGTAACGAATAAAATATATAAATAATAAAATATAATGTAAAAGATAATAATCATAAATAATAGTTAGTTAAGCCAATAATTAGGTTGAAGAGGCATGTCTAATAGGACATGACTCTTCATGAAGAAACACTTGCTTGGAATCTAAGCAAGCCTCTCGTTCTCATTGTAATTCATTGATCATTTTTCTTATTCACACATTTTAATATATAATTTTTGTATCCTCATGGATATCTTTATATTCCAAGTCTTTTGGAGTAATTAATCTGAAGAAGGAACTTTGTATAAGAATGATAATATTTATATCCTTAATGGATATCTTGATATTCCAAGTCTTTTGGAGTAATTAAGTTATAGAAGAAACTTTGTTCGCTTCATTTGGTATCAGAGCCATGTTTGGCTGATCACCAGGCCTTTGGCTATCAACCTTGTTGCTGTCATAATTGAAGCGTCTCGCTATATATTGAGAGATTCTCCATTTTTTAGGTCTTTGGCCATTTGCTACTAATTAAAAATAATAATAATAAAGAATAAAGAAGAAGGGTATATAAAAAAAAAAGAGGAAAGGAAATAATATATTTTGAACAAACAAAAAAAAGTGAAAAAATATATATATAAAAAAAGGTTTTACATTATTGATAAAAAGTGCATAATAAAGGTACGTGGAGAAGCGCGTGGTTTTGGAAACCAGTGGTAAGTTTTACATTTTACGTGGAGAACATTAACCGAGGTTTTGAAAACAACCCATCGTAATTGCCCATGGTATTTTAAAAAGTTAAAAAAAACGAAAGGAATACGTTTTACTTTTTACGTGGAGAACATTTCCTTTTTACATGGAGAACATTTTAACGGAGGTTTTAAAAACAACCCATGGTATTTTAAAAGTTAAAGAAAAAAGGAGGATACAAAAGCTCTTACGTGAAAGGTAAATATTACCTTTATAGGAGGTTTTAAAAACAACCCATGGTAATAGCCCATGGTATTTTAAAAGTAAAAGATATTTTGATAACATTGGAGAAAAAATGTGTGATCTAAAAAATTTTAATCATTCAAATCTAAAGATTGTGACTGTACCAAGAGT
>APFE030113367.1:0-19070 GCA_000404065.3 Pinus taeda | reverse complement strand
CAGAGAGAAAGTTATGACGATTTTCCCCAGGTCACCTGTTTGGAATGTAATTCAGGAGTCTGCAAAAAGACCAACTTCCTCAGATCATATCTCTGAAAATATAGCGCGAAAAGCTCTGAAATTTGGACCCGAGCTGCAGTGCAATGTCTTCTCAAATGGGTTTTTTTTTTTTTTCCGACTTCTAAAACTTCGCAGAAAAAAAGTTATAGCGAAAATTTCACGATGACCTATTTGGAGCAGCGAAACCCTAGAATCCAAAGCTCTGATACGAAATGTTATGAAACCAGCTCAAGAAAATATAGAAAAGATAGATCAATTCCTTAGAATTCAGCCTCTTCGAGGGGGCAACCTCCTTTACATTACATAAATGAACAATTCTTGGATGATTCAAATGAATAGACCTCCTCTCTATATATAGGAGTCTAAGGGGTCATAAGATAATCAGAGCCTACATAACAATAATAATGTAAGGGCACAATAATAACAATAGTGGGCTTCTATGGGGCAAAATAGTAACAATATGGGCACTACATGGGTACATCAATATAATAAGTGGGTTGTACTAATAACAATAAGGGGTTACACTAGAAGTATAGGGGCCTAACACAGTAAGAACACTGCTTTGATACCAAAATTGATTCAATATTCCTTTGATACCAACATAATCCAAAATATTTTCTTCGGTTGATGCTAAAATAATTGCATGAAAGAGAATGTAAAAATTATATGTGCAAATACTTGAAGAAGAAACAACATAAAGGAGACCATCAAAACTATAGTGCACACAAAGGTTTGATAACGGAGTTCATCCAATGTGGACTATGTCTTAGGGCCCTGCTTCAATAGTGGGGAGGATGCTTTATTCATATCATAAAAAGAAAATCAAGTACATGACAAAATACATTATTATATCTCCATTTCTAGGAGTGGCTTGAGATTCCACAGCTGAGAACATAACAATCACAAGACCAACAGATTCCTCTTGTCCTCCTGAGACTTTTGATTGTAAACATGACCTAGTTCTAAAAGGTACATTGTTGTCTCGAACTTTGTGCCCATCAATTAATGAAGAATGCGATCTTTTTCCATGACCCTTGAGATCAACTTCTCAAATGCAAAAAAAAACTACACCATAGAGATCCTTGCAAAATTTTGGTTAAAATGAGCATAAACTCAACTATATTCAGCCACTATCTTCCCCAGACCCCCCCAGGGAATTTTCAATGTTCCTCATAGCATCTAAAAGGAATATTTTATGAATATTCTTAGGAATATTCCCCTCAAATATACTTCTCTAAATCAACACCTCCACGGGGCCTGGTTCTTGTGCACAAGGTTCCCTCCTGTCAGTGTTCCACTCGACCTCTGCTCATGGGTCCCATTTGTCATCCCCCCATTGCACGGAATGGTATGGATTTTAATATGAAATCATTAGTGGAAATACCAAAGCTTCACTGGTTGGAGGGATGGTTAGGCACACCATATATAAAATGTGAAACTAGTGGGGTATCTGGTTCAAAACCCTTGTGCTTTATTTTGTGTTATAAAACAAGAAAATTTTCATATGCTGATAACACACACACACATATATATAACATAGTTTTTATAACCTTAGAACCTGCATAAATTGGTCACATGGATGTATACACAACCACTCGTTAATACGATTAACTTCTGATTAGTCTGCTGATTGACCTCTACCAACTTTGAATCGTCGTTTAATTAAAATATAAACACTGGTTATATTTATAACTGTGTTGTCAAAACATTAAACAATTGTCGTTAACATAAAATTTTAAACGTTGATTTGTTGTACGGTTACACCACCACTATTATTAATCGTCCATTGGTAACATATGGCTGGGACTCTGTGTAACCACTAGATATATTTTGGAGTTTCACCAAATGATTTGAACCACCAGCCAAATTTGGAACTGCGACAAACAATAACTTTTGAATGAAATCGTCGGTAACAATAATCAAAACCGCTAGAAGTTTGGAATAGTCTACCCGTTACCATATTTTTATGATTTAAAATCGTTTTTAATATAAGCACCACCATTTTTCACTTGAACATATTCGATTGGGGTTGGCCCCACTGGCCTCCAACAAGGTGCCAGGTGGCACCATCTTATTAGGCCATGTTGTTCCCTCCAATTGGGTCACTTAATGCCACTAATTTTGGTGGGGTGTTGCCATATTTGGTGGTGCTACTAAATTAAGCCCCAAATGAAATCCTAGCCAAATTATAGCTAGGGTATGCTAACTTTAGTCATTGATTTGGATGGACCACCAAATTGGCGCTACTCCAAATTTATTTGGCTTTCTGTTAAATCTGTCATTTTTGCCTAGTTTGACTAGGTGTAACTTTCACATACAGAGTCGGATTGAGGCATCATTTGTGCCATTGGTCTTGTGATGAGCTCTTTGATCTGGTCCTAGTTTCACTGCAACCCATGGACTTTAATTTTTGGACATTCAGGATCAACCTGAATCACATATGAGCTCTGATTGAGGCAATTCTTGTACCATTGGAAAGGTATATTTGTGTAGAATAACATTAGAAAGGCGCAATAATTAAGCGGACATTTTTTACCCCAAAAAAATATTCCATTTGATGTCTCAAACTACTCCTAGTAGGTTTTAGACCTTATTTTGCAAACTGGGTCTCGTTAGTAAAAATGGTCGTTTGAGCTAATTCCTCCACTTTTTCCACTATGAAAGCATCGATATGGATGAAAAACAATATAATGACCCAATCTGGATCAAATATTGTCTTAACTAGGTGGAGGATTTAACTAGTCCCAATTCTATGGACACACACCCCCCTCTCCCACCCCCAGTCACTTTTATTTTAACTTTTTTAATTTTTCACCTTTTATTTCATGGGGAATTGCTTATGTTTGAATCTTCTAAGGTCTTACAAATATGATGGATAATGAATTACTTAATATCTTGTTAATACCTCTATCCTTTTTAAGATCCTAGCTTGTAGATTCTTTGGGTTTTGCATTCAGAAGTTGCATCTTATAGATTTTATTCATAGTTCATTGAAATTATCTTAAAGATGTTTTTTTTTAAAGCATCCCTATATCTTATAAGGGCTTCCTAAATGGCATATGGTTTACATATTGTTTTGAATTTTTTTTTAAATTCATTAGGACATTTTAATTGTTCAAATTGATTGTCTTTCATAATGTCCCAATAGTTAATTGGGTTCGTTTTAAAGATGTCATTTCTACTACATTCAAAAGCCTTGGATGGTTCATCAGGAAAGTTGAAGCCTTTAAATGACATATCTTTCTTTCATGCTCATATGACTTTTTTGCAACTAGTACCAAGTCTATTTGAGGAAGCCATGCAAGTGATAAGCATAATACATGGGGGCTTCGTTGGGGGAGAAATATCATACCACGTGGGTTCATATTGGGTGATATATAATGAGGAAAAAATGACATAATATATTGGGGGATATATGTTGACACGTAATCAGAGGGATTGGGTGTACAACTGTAATTAATGTAAATAAATAATATAGAAGATAAAGAGTCACTGAGAAATGAACTGAACATTCACTCCCTCTTGTATATAGTAATAAACAACATGAATGAATAACATGAGTTTTGATTTGAGGAGTTACCTCTTGGTTTGACATGGTATCAAAGCAGGCACTATTTTTTGGCTTCCTTTTAATTTGTAACTCCTATTCTATTTTGCCATTGTTTTGCATCTTTTGCAGGCTGACATCTCTATCAAATCCCTACGAAATCTCATTTATCGTTCAATACATTCGTTGAAGTGCGTTGAATTGGTGCTGGTTGTTGAAGCCGAAGGTGTTGTAATGACTTGGATTTCCTCCTGCTCTAAGTATGGTATATATACCCTTTCACATTGAAGAACCACATATCATTTCGTATTCACATATATCCTTTTTTGTTTTCCCTTGAGCCAGATCTCAAGTATTATAAACCCATATATATAAATATCGTCGGGTACGTTTTTAATCGCATATCGCAAATCCCTTGCCCTGATCAATACTGCTTCATGTTTGCGATGTGATCATACCCTTCATTAAACCCACTTGGACACAGTTCCCAAGGTTTCACTTTATCTGGCTCGTTCTCCACCGTTGATCTCAACCTCCAGATCCGACGGCTGACATTGATTTCAGGGGGGGGCACTTGCATGGAAGTTACCCACCCAAACATTGCCTTTTAATCTCCATCGTTGATCATCATCACCAAATCCGATGGTTTATAGCGATTTCGGGTGCATTAGTTAAATGAGAGTTACCCGCCCAATAAGAGCAATTTTTCTCTCTCCCTTAGTCGCTATGTGTCAATCGCTTAGTGGAATCGAGCGCTCCCCTGTCAATACCACTTACCATTTTTTATCCGCCTGAAATCCCACTTGTAACTCGAAATCCACCTTTAGCCGTGGTTATCACCTCGACTTGTTTTGCTTTTGATAACCATTGATTGCTTACCATCAATGACCCTCCTCCATTCATTTCCTTCATTCATCTCTACCATACAAAGCAACAAAAGAACTAAAGCTACAATAAACTCTGATATTCGGGTGAACGTTGAATGTTGTTAAGTTGAACGTTGTTGGTATAACAATCATTTTACGAGTAAAATTTTGTGGGAGCAATATTTTCTCCACTGTACACAAATTTTACAATGCATTCAATTATATCTATTGTTGGAGTAGTTTTCATTGGAAAGTAGAATTATCCTGAATGGTCATGGAAAATCCAACACACTCTCATTTTTAATGAGCTATGGAAAGGAGTGTGGGTTGGAGAAGGAGACGAAGTGCTAGTCCAACCTACCTCAGACAAGGAGCTTGCCATTTGGGAAAATAAGAACAACAAAGCCTATGCATTGATTGCAGCATCAGTAAGTGAAGAGGTGAGTCGACACATTTTCACCATTTTCAAATGCATTTGAAGCCTTGCAAAAGCTAAAGGAACTCTATGACTCACACTCTGCACTTGAAGTTGTTCAACTCATGATTAAACTGTTCACCCTTGAATTACAAAATAATGATCCTCTTGCTCTTGCATTTGAAGTAAAATCTATAATGCATGATATCAAAGTCACTAAGGTTGAATTGGATATTCCTCTGATCACTTTTCTCAAGGCACTTTATCCTACTTACTCCAATTATCTTGAGTCATTGCAAGCAAATGGAAATCTCAAAGACATTTTTTTTTTCTAAGTAAGACTATTCTATTATTCACATAAAAAGTGTACAGTTACATCATGACTATCGTAAGAAACAACTGCCCAGAAGGAAAGGCAGATTGTAGCTGAAAAATTGTCCAATACAGAGAGTTTGAACAAGACCGAGAGTTTGGACTAGACAGAGAGTTTGCAGTCCCACGCAGGGGATCCTTACAAGCATAGACAGAGAGGTTGCAGTCCCATCTTAGCCATTCTTCTCTTACATGCATTTCCAAAAAAAACATGTGAATTGAACCTTGACTTAAAAACTATTACAAAAATTTTCAACTGTAGCAAAAAGCCCTCTATACTGGGCCACATAACCTGAAACAGAGCTGCCGAGCATGAATTAGGCGTTTGGGGGCTCCTCCACGATTCTGCACCATCCCACATCAAACAGGTCCTGAGCTTGAGCATCATCATTCACATTCGAACCCGGGGCAGTTGGCTCCAACACCGTATCATTGACATTACTTACATTCGAACTCGGGGCAGTTGGATCCAACACCGTATCATTGACGTTACTCACATTCGAACCCGGGGCAGTTGGCTCTAGCGCCGAATCATTGACATTACTCGCCGGGATCACCATCGCTCGCGGAGAGCCAGGATTCGGCACAACAACTGAGCCTAGGTCCTCCTGAGGAGAGTTGGTCTCTCCCCCTTCCTGTGCTTCTTCGTAAAAGAGTACTGATACATGAGTAGAGATCCTGGGACGGTTCAAAGTGCTGTTAAACGTGAAGATTGTAGAGCCGAAAGAGGGCGAGGACGAGGAGCCTGGAGAATTGGGCTCAAGGAATTGACTAGGCCTCAGAATGCGTCCTCTCCCGTGAGAAATGAAATCACTAGAGGGAGAGAAGGGTGAAGGGCTGGAGGGCGCCCTCCGAGAGGTGCCTCTTCGGCTAATCATCCTTTGGCGGAGATGAGGCATGACAACAGCAGCGACTCCTTTGTGGATACTAGGTAGAACAACTAGAGAAGTAGGGCGTAGGCCAGCCAAGCATACAAACTGACGAGAACCCAAAGCAGCAGAGAGCATCCAGGAAACTAACTGAGGTGGCTTCTCCGGAGTAACAGAGCATGAGCCCAACTTTGTTACCTCCACCCAGCATAATATAAATGACACCAGAACAAACCCATGGTGGAGGCTAGTATTATTACCCCCTCCCCTGCCTCGAGACTCGTCCACCATAACTCTGGCATTCATGAGAGCCGAGAGTCCGAACATATCAGAGCATGCAGAGGTAAATGTTAATTCAGGATTGCCTACGATAATTCCTTTAAACTCATCAATGCCCACATACCAATGATCATGCACCACCTAGTTCATAACTTCGCTGTACAGGGTTGGTAGGTGGCAGCCGTTCTCTCCCCACCCCCGTCCCATTGGCGTTATGACCTTATTAAGCACCCACATCCGGGAGGGCAGCATCCCTTTGGACCAAAAGTTTGCATTCCTGTTCTTGATCATGGTTCGGAACTATGTCTAGAGTTCCTGTTCTTAGAGTCTGCTTATTTTCCACTCCTACATTAGCCAGAAGGTCAGCGACCTTGTTGCCTGCCCTCTTAACATGATTGAAGATGGTGGCCCTATTGTTGAGAAGCGCTTGTTCTATGGCCTCCAATCTTGCTTCGAGTCTCCAACTATTGGAAATTTTCCTCGCATGAGATCCATTTAGGAGCTGCTTGGCCATGTTGATAAGGATTAAGGAATCACCTTCAATCTCTAGGGGATGGAAGTTGTGCTTCCATGAGAGGAGAAGACCTTGCTAGAGTCCCTCCAACTCAGCCGAGTTGTTGGTATCCCAACCTATATTTCTGTAGTAAACAAGGAGGTGCAGGCCTTAATGATTTCTAAATATTCCGCCGAATCTTGCTTCTCCAAGGTTGCCCTTTGAGGCTCCATCAAAGTTGAGCTTGAAAGCATGCTTTGGGGGGGAGGTCCAAGAGTCCTTTTTGATGTTGCTGCTCTATGAGGGGGCTTGCTTGTGATTTCCCTGTGGGAGTTGCATGTTCCAATTTTCCCAGATGGCCTTCTCATTAGCGAGAGTGGGAAAGTCGTCCTGCGTCTAGGTGTGGATTTCCACTGTCTCTTTGAGATTCATACAGAAGTTGCCACAGATGATCTCTATCGGAGTACTTTGATCTTTGAATATGTGCTTATTCCTTTCTTTCCAGATGCACCAAAGGAGGAGCCTAGGAATAATTCTCCATAAATGGTTGAGAATTTCACTTTTGTAGGGATTCTTTTGCCAATGGTGTATGGAGTTAGTGATGTCGTCCGACACTCTGCATTTTCTTTGCTATCTGAAGCTTGCCTTCTCCCACAAATGATTGGCTAGAGTATAGGAATCCAAAAGGTGCTAGAGTGTTTCCTCCTGAGATTTGCAATTGACACAGATTGAGGGGCCATGATAGTTTCTACGCCTGATTTTGTCCCATGTAAGAATTTTCTGATGCCCGACCAGCCAGAGGAAGATAGAGACTTTGGGCCATGTGCCTGGGAACCAGATTTTTCCCCAAATGGGATCAGGGGGCAAAGGGTCGGTGCAGATAATTTTGTGAGCCTCTACGGTGGAGAAGGTTCCTTTGGGCGTGTATCCCCATCGAAGTATGTCCCTGCCCTCAGAGTATCTTATGCTTCACTGTTGGAGTTCCCTTTCCAGTTCCCTCTTAGATTGGTGATCCGCGTTCCTGATTATCCTGTCACTTTGCTTCCATTATCTGTAACTTTGATCTATCTCCTGAGTCCAATATTGCTAGACCTCTTGTTGAAGTTGCTCCTCCCCGAAGTGGTTTGGATTTTGGTTAAGGATGCTGTTGAGATTTGGCAATTGGTTTCAGCCATCCGTCCAAAACCGAGCTCTTCTACCATTTCTTACTTCCCAAAAGATGTGATTCTGAATCAACAAGAAGTGTTGTTTGGTATCATTCCATATGAGTGATCCTTTTGCTGTGGGAGTGAATCTGATGAGCTCCTCTTGTGGCCTATGATTGGCATACTTGGCAGTCCATATGGTTGCCCAGGGCTTGCTGGGGGTAGAGATCCATTGCCACCAGATTTTTGCACACATGATGGCATTGCTATGGCTTGGATCCCTCAGTCCAATGCCTCCTTTTTCTTTGGGCATGCAAGCTGTGGTCCATTTTACCAAGGCCCATTTGCTATTTGTGCATGTAATCCCCTAGAGAAAGTTGCATTGTAGATCCTTTATTCTTTTGATAACCCACTTAGGCGCTGCAAGGATTGAGAAAAAATAAAGCGGAATTCCCTGTAGCATAGCTTTGATAATCACTACATGACTAGAAATATTCAGCATTCTGTGCATCCATAAACTGAGGTGAGATTCAAGCTTCTCGAGGAGTATGCGCCAGGAGGCGTGCTTGATGACCGAGTCAATAAGGGGGGCGCCCAGATATTTAGAGGGAAGAGAGTCTATGGAGAAACCCAAGAGACGAGCTATGGCATGCTGAATGATAGGAGGAGTGTGGAAGAAAAAGATCTACAATTTAGCCTTGTTGATGCTAGTTCCTGAGTCCTCAGAGAAGTCATTCAACAAGGATTTGAACATAGAGGCTTCCTGAACAGACGGGTAACCAAAAAGCATGTTGTCATCAAGAAACTGCTGATGCATTATTGTCGGGGAGTTGTGAATGGATATACCTTTGAGCTTCTAGGTGATGAGAGCATGTTTGATGTGGCGGCCTAGGCCTTCTGCCATTAACACAAAGAGGAATGGGGATAAGAGGGTCGCCCTGCCTAATGCCTCTAGAGGGACTGAAAGGACGGGAAGGGATTCCATTTACAAGAATGGAGAAGAAGGATGTGGAGATAAGACTCATGATCCATCGAACCCACATAGGAGAGAAACCAAAAGCATTTAACATTTTTTGAATATATGTCCAACTAAGCTTGTCAAAATATTTTGAAAGGTCAAGCTTGAGAATCATACCTGCCTGCTTAGAGTGCTTGAGGGAGTGTATGATTTCACGCATTAGGATGATACCATCCAGGATCTATCTTCCTTCCACATAACCAGATTGTTTCGGCGAGATGAGCAGGGGCAATAGCGGCTTTAACCTATTGGCTATGACTCTCAAAGACATTGCCTTTGACTCTCTTGTGAAAGATTTGCTGAAAGAGAGAAAGCTTTTGGAAAGAAGACAACCCATGAATCTTCTGAAGAGGTTGTGTGCCTTGCTCATAAAGAAAAGAATCTTGCCTAAGATTCTTCCAGAGGAAGAGGTGATAGAAGAGGAAGAGGAAGATATTTCAGAGGCATGGGGGGTAGACACTCTCCCGGAGAAAAGTCAGATTTGCACTGCATACGCTGCAAAAGAAATGGATCACATGATGCCTCCACATGCAAGTTATCTTGGGACAAAATTGAGCAGCAAAGAAACCAACCCAAAGGTAAAACTAATGACACAAACAAAGGTAAAGCACCTAAATCTGCTCGTTATGTTGTGGAACAATGTAATATTGGAGTAAATGAAGACTTATTTAATGCTTCACTTGCTTCTTCGAAAAATGATTCGTAGCTTGATTCAGGAGCAACTTGCAACATGACTCACAGAAAATATTTTTTTGAAGAATTTACTGTCAATTTTGATGGAGCAGTATACTTTGCAGACCAATCAAAACTCAAGCCATCAGGGTTTGGCACAATCAGGCTTAAATTTCCTGGTCTTCCAGACTTTCTTCTACATCATGTTCTATATCTCCCACAGCTGAGGAGAAACTTGTTGTCCTTGGTCCACATCCGCCAGCAAGGTCACTTCATTCATATGTTTGATGGCAAGCTTGAGGTGAGAAAAGCATCTGACCACTCACTTGTCATGATGAGGATAGAAGAAGAAAGGCTTCTCAAGCTGCAGGGTACCTCTGCTCGTGCACAACATTTCTCATACAATTCTCATTATGAAGAAGGTACATTTCCATCAAGTTTATTATGGAAACTTGAACTATGACAACCTACTCTTGTTGAAGAAAAATGGTGTTACTGGTTTGCCTACAATTCCTAGGAAACTTAAGCAATGTGATGCTTTCATTCTAGGAAAGCATAGAAAATAGTATTTTCATGATTCACATTCAAGAGCACATAGAAAACTTGAACTCATTCATTCAGATTTATGTGGTCCAGTGCTTGTTCCTTCTGCAAATGGAAATAAATATATGATGACATTTATTGATGACTACACCAAAATGTGTTGGGTTTATTTATTGAAGAACAAATCTGATGCTTTTCAAACATTCAGAACTTCATACATGGATTGAAAATGATGCAAAATCTCATATTGGCTCTATTTGCTTTGATAATGGAAAATAATACACTTCAAATGAATTTGAAAAAATATCTTCGCCAACATGGGATCAAACATCAAACAATTGTGCCTATAATCCCCAACAAAACAGTGTAGCTGAAAGAATGAATAGGACAATCTTAAATATGGTATGTTCCATGTTGTTCTTAAAAAATGTAAAAATGATGTTTAGGCTGATGCAGTTCTATGGTGCTGTATATATAAAGAATAGATGTCCATCTAATGCTATAAGAAACAAGACTCCTTATGAAATGTGGTATGGGCACATTCCTTCGGTAAAGCATCTCAGGGTCTTTGGTTCCACCTGTTATGCCTTGATAACCTAAAGGTAAACATAGAACAAACTTGGTGCAAGAAGTCATAAGTGTATCTTCCTGGGGTATTCAAACACCTCCAAAGCATACCATCTCTATGATGAAGTCAACAAAAAGTTTGTTGTATCTAGAGATGTAATCTTTCTTGAATCATCCAAACTGAAAATGTTGTTGAAAAGCAACTTGATTGCTTGGATAGATTCACAAATGAAAAACCATTTCAAGAATTTGATAATCAGATTCCACATCTTGAAGGGGTGATTCCTATATTAGATCAACTTGTGGAATCTTCTTCTGAAGCACTCTCTCCCTTGGATGAAACTCTAACAACGGATGATACTTTGAGTGATGTGATTGACATAATTGGGAGACTCAATCTCGATTCAGTCCCAACTCAATCAATAGAGCAACCTGGACCATTTGAGAAAGGTCCCCTAAGGTGGCTGACAAAGATATTTGAAAGTGTTCATCCTAATGAGGTTGGAAAGAAAGGAACTAGAAATTCAAACCTAAAAAATGGAGGTAATGTAGATAACTCTGATTCACCTGTTGATATGGATGTTTCTTATGATTGTGAATTCAATTTGTCTACAGATTTTGAATCAACTTCATTCAAAGAATCTGCTTCTCATGATGAATGGAGAGAAGCAATGCAAAAGGAGTATGATACCTTGATAAATAATGGCACTTGGAAGTTGGTTGATCCTCCATTGGGAACTAACCAATTGGCTGCAAGTGGGTCTACAAGAACAAGTATAAAGCTGATGGCTCACTTGACAAGCACAAAGCCAGGCTTGTGGAAAAAGGTTTTGCACAGAAGGAAGGGGTCAATTATGAGGAAAATTTTGCCCCATAGCAAAATGGGCTACCATTCAGACACTCTTTGCCCTAACAACTTAGAACGGTTGGAAAGTCCATAAAATGGATGTAAAAACTACTTTCCTGAATGGAGATCTAAAAGAAAATGTTTTTATGTCCCAGCATGAAGGATTTGCTGTGAAAGGACATGAACATAGAGTATGCAAACTTGTGAAATCCTTGTATGGCCTTAAACAAGCACCACGAGCCTGGTATGAAAAAATGACTGAGCATCTTCTGAAACTCAGTTTCAAACATTATGATCTTGATGATGCAACTTTGTTTGTTAAGAAAGTTGGAAAAACAATTGTATATCTTGTGGTATATGTAGATGATCTTTTGATGACAAGGAACAATGAAAGCTACATTGCATCCATAAAGAAGGAATTAAAAAAAGGTTTTGAAATCACTGATTTGGGCTGTGTTCATTACTATCTTGGTATTGAAGTAACTCAACATACGAAGTCCATATTCCTTTCTCAAAAGAAGTACATTGGAGATCTGTTGAATAGGTTTGGCATGACTGAATGCAATTCTCTGACTATTCCAATAGAACAAAACTTAAAGCTCACATCCATTGAAGGAAAAGAATTTGAGGATGCAACAAAGTATAGATAGCTTGTAGGAAGTCTCAACTACCTAACTACTACCAAACCAGACATTTCGTTTGTTGTTGGAATCCTCTCCAGATTTATGCAATAGCCTTGTGAGGAACATTGGTCTGCTGCAAAAAGAGTTCTAAAGTACTTGGAGGGAACTCAAGACTTTGGAATCAATTATACACAGGTGGGTGACTTTATCTTGATTGGATACTTTGATTCAGACTTCAATGGAGACAAAGAAACTGGGGTATCTACTTCAGGTTATGCTATGATTTTTCGATCAGGAGTTGTTTCCTGGAGATCATGCAAACAATCAGTTCCAGCAGATTCCACAACAGAGGAAGAATATGTGGCAGCAGTTGAGGCAACAAAAGAAATTGTTTGGCTCAGGAAAATTCTTGAAGATATGCAGGTAAAACAAGTACAATCGACTCCACTCATGATTGACAATACCTCTACAATAAAGTTGGCCAAGAACACAAAGCACATCAATATTAAATATCATTTGATTCGACATCAAGTTGAGGCCAAAACAATCCATCTCCGCCATTGTTCCACTAATGAGAAAATTGCAGACATCTTCACCAAAGCACTTGGAAGAGAAAAGCTTGAAATATTCATAATGATCTTGGACTCACCAACAACCCTTTAGATTAAGGAGGGGAATGTTGACACCTAATCAGAGGGATTGGATGTACAACTGTAATTAATGTAAATAAATAATAGAGAAGATAGAGAGTCATCGGGAGATGAACCGAACAATCACTCCCTCTTGTATATAATAATGAACAACTTGAATGAATAACATGAGTTTTGATTTGAGGAGTTACCTCCTGGTTTGAAAATATATAGAGGGTAAAGGGTTTTTATATTGGGAAATATAAAAAATGGAGCTCAAAGGTAATGAAAAGATATAAAGGGGTATAAAAAATGTTAGTGAAAAAATGAATGTCGACAATATCTAGTGAAAGTACGGGTTTTTTAAATTGGGAAGTTGTATTGGGTTCATATTGGTGGGGGGTTAAATAATGTGAGTTATAGAGGGATTTTCCAATATGTAGTCAAATTAAGGGTATTTTTTAATATGCCACGAATGAACGTGATATGTCAGAGGTTCACTGAGTGAATCCCCCGTGGCATAAGATTGGTATGTGAATGAAGACAACATCTAACTTAGGATCTATGGGGCCACCAAAGGTCTTCATATATTTCCTAGATTTGTACCAAATAATTTGGTGCTAAGAGAAGTGGTATACCATACCATTCTCCATGGTTTCAATTTTTTTTTTTAAAAGATAAAAAATAAACTACATCCAAAATGTTGTATGTATATAATATTTTATGGGTTAATTAATGTTAGTTCTGCAAGAATGGAGGTCTAAGTATTTTTAAATCATCAATTTGTAGGGGAGATATTTATAAGACATGATTTGGAAAAGGTGATCTCCAATCATGCATGACATGTAGGCTTAGCTTGGCCATAGGAGGAAGAATAGGTCATTAGAGGAATTTAGAGGTCTAAAATGGGCCTCCTAAGAAAAATGTACAATCAAAATAACCCTTATAAGAACCAATAGGATTCAAGATGATGATGTCAACCATGGGGGATGATTCACCATTTTTGGAGTAAAAAAATAAAAAGTTAAAAAATAATAAAATAATAAAACTATTTTTTCAACTCGTATTTTCAACTTATCTCCCTAAGGTTTTACTCAAATTTCGAGCCCGAGTACTCGTTGGATGCAAAATTTAATTCCTCATCCAAGGAGTACCCATGTTCCATACTTTCGATGGACCATGCTACATGAAAAATGAGAAATACATGCAATCATGTTTTTCATGTATTTCTCATTTTTCATGTCGCAGGTTCCATCAAAAGTATCAAATATGGGTACTCCTTGGATTAGGAATCAAATTCTACATCCAACGAGTGTTGTCGCTCAAAATTTGAGTAAACCCATAGAGAGATAAGTTGAAAATACGAGCTGAAAAAAAGAGTTTTTTTTTTCTTTAAAAGTTGATGATGTAATCTAATATCTTTTTATTATTTCCACTATTATTTTACAATTTCCTTAGGATTTCGAAAAGAGCATTCTATTTTGAAGAAGTGAAAAATATATAAAGAAAGCAAGAGTAGATAAGAAACAAATAGAGGAGTTGAAAGAAAATGTTGATGAGAAATTATCCAAGAAACAAATTGTTTAATATGAAGCTCGAGATGAAGAAAAAAAAATGACAAAGGTAGAGGCAGACAAAAATGAAAGATTAGAAGAAGTCTAAGCTTGAAGTAGAGGAAAAAGATAATTCTAAATCTAAGAGAAAAGGTAAGGAAAAAACTGATGCAAGTAGGAAAGCAACTGGGAAAGAGATTGAAAGAAAGAAGCTAGCAAGTAAAGCTAAATCCAAGGAAGATGCTAAGGAAAAACAAAGAGGAAGGTAGTTGAGAAAGAGTAAATAAGGATACTCACCACAAAACAAGAAAATAGAAAGAAGCTAAAGTAGATGCCAAGGTTGAAAGGAAAAAGGGAGAGGAAGAAAAGAAAAATAAGGAAGAAGAAGATAAATGGGATATCGACACAATAGTGGGAGAATAAATGGAAGAAGTGCATTCCTTTGGAAGAAAATAAAAATAAGGAAGAAGAAGATAAATGGGATATTGACACAATAGGGGGAGAAGAAATGGAAGAAGTGTATGCCCCTAGAAGAAAGGAAAAATAAGGAAGAAGAAGCTAAATGGGATATTGACACAATAGGGGGTGAGGAAATGGAAGAAGTGCATGCCCTTAAAATATTTTCCATGATTTCTTTAACCAAACTCATCATATGGGGAGACATGTCGACACCTATGCCCACTGATAAGGTTTCAAACTCAGAGATGTTTTTTTTTTAAGTAAGAAGAACAAATAGTGAGGTAAACACATAAAAAGATAAAATTACTATTCATTAGGACTTGGTAATCACTACAAAAACTACAATGTAAGATGTTAAATAATTAAATCATGTGGCCATAGCTTCTTTTGGAGTGGCCTTTGCACAAACTAGTTAATCAAGTGCCAATAATATGACCAAAGAAATGAAAAAATACAAAGCACTATAGGAACTTCAAGAGAATGAAGTAGATTGCTACAAGGAAAACTAACACAACATCACAAAATTAATTGAATATGTACTTGAGATCTAGGATGAGTTAAACCAATGTACATAGATTTATATCATTAAGCTCAAAACTTCTAGAAACAATGCCAAGATGTGCTTGTTCTTTACAATTGAATACAAGAGTGGAATATCTAAAAGGAAAGAGTACATATTCAATTTGATTTTGAAGAGAAGTGGCAAGCTCATCTTGGTGGCATTCCTATGAGTAGACCTCATTTAAATGAAAGAAAAATACTTGGTATTAACACTAGCCTCAAATATTGGAAGGATTCTTGCTGGAAGGAATGGAGGAACAATTCAAAAACTATGGCGAGTGTTGGAAAGACTTGTAGATAGATGTAATCTACCAAACTTCGGTTTAAGTGATCATTTATATCCTTAGGAGGGAATTGCACAAGATTTATAAGATGTAATTTTCAAGAGATGCATGCCATTAGATCCACTCCTCTTGTCAATAAGGAATGCATGAAAGACTATATAGTGATTCAAGCTAGGGAAAAAAATCAATTTGTAAAAATTGGAGAACAATGAAGAAAAGTGATCCGAATCGGATCCACAAAAGACTGTCAAGAACCTTGACTGTATCGAGTTGAACAAATCCTTAAAAATTCCAAAACAACGATAAAAAAACACCTTGAACCAGTGGCAATGGCTGCCAACATGGAACGACGAGGACCTCGGTCAAAGCGCGCTGACCAAGGCCCATGGAGACTGCGCAGGAGGTCAAAACAACCCCTCGGAGCCCCAGATCGGGAAAAGGAGGTGATTTTGATGTGCGATTAGCGCTTAATCATTGGGAAAATAGGGCCAAAATGGGGAAGACTTAAGCCCTTGGTCACGTTGGAGCTAGAGAACCGCGAGCAGAGAAACAAAAAGTGCTAAAGCACAAAGGCGGGACCCGTGCCCTGGAAACTGGCGGTTTTGATTGGGGTGCCCTTGAACGGTAAGAGGTTTTGGAGGAGAGCAGAGCAATCCCACTCAGTGATCGACGTGTGGAAGTGGAGGTGAGAGAAAAACCACCGTGATTGCGTGCTATCAGTCGAGCAAGTCAACCGCTCTCGATGTGTGTATGACGTTGGATCTAGAGGAGCCCAGATCGGACGACTGAGATTGCGCCTGATAGAAAGAAGCGGAATCGAAAGGGAATTAAGCCATAATTTAAAGGGATTTGGAATTCGTTTGGCTGCCACGATGGAGAAAGAACAAATACATGATGTAACGGAAGAAACGAACCGACGAAGCATGCTAGCACCAGTTAGATGGAGACACGTGGCACTTCCCGAGCGTTCATGCTGACGCCGAACAGGGAACTCCAAGCGCAGCTGCAGAAGGTGAATCGACGCAGGCGGGAGAGGAACCGAACATGCATAGGGAACGAATGGTTAAAGCCATGAATAGAGACAGTCAAAGAAAAAAAGAGGATGATTTTGAGAGGAGTCCAAGCAACCAAGAGAGACAGTGAATAGTGAACCCTAAGAGGAGGACTGAACACAGAGAACAATAAAGCCAAGTAGAGGAGACAGAGGGCTGAGCTGACCACAGGCATTGTCGAGCACTAGAGAGCTTGAAGATTCAAGCCTTCCCATAGAGGAATCTGTTTGGACTGAGCGTCACATTTGGCTCTTTCCACCGTAGACCAAGGGTCACAAAGCGGGTAGGAAGAAAAGAGTCTATGAACTCTGAGTGGCTCGAGGAATCCAAGAACTACCCTACCTAGAAAAATCTACTTCAGGAGAACTCACATTGAGTCCCTATATTATAATTTCTCTGCTGTAAGACACAATAAAAGAAGGCCACCACTGAAGCTGGACCGGAGACGTAGCCCTGGAGAATAGGGTGAACTCCTTATTAAAAACTGTTTGTGTCTTTGTGTTGCTTACTGTATTTCTCTGTTGTCTTTCCATTTAAATGTATGTGTATTGGCAATCTAATCGATCTGTTGTTTCAATAACGCAGAACACACACCAGCACATGAGTTTGTAATACCTTTTGTTTAACAAATCTTCAATTGAGGTCACTCATAGGGTGATTATCAGATCAAGTGGTAGCAAAGCTTTAGGCTGCAAGGTTAGACTAGCTTGTGTTGGTTTAGCTGTGAATGCTCACTAGATCAAAGCTCAAATTAGCAGAAGGAGAGTTGGTGGAAACTAATCCTGAAATTGGGAGAGTCTATTCTCAGAAGACAATGTTAGAAGAAGGTTCTATAGGGCCAAACCCTCAATTCATAGAAAGTTTCCTAGCTATAAAGTCTATCGTAGAAGAAATGTATAGGGACTTTAGAAAGCATAAGGATGAGGATTCATCAAGCTCTAAATAAGATAAAGAAGAAGATAAATCTCATTCCCATGATCACTCAAAAGGAAAGGGAAAAGAAGAAAGATTCCCTGCACCTCCTAATAGCCCTATGCATAATAAAAAAGCATCCTTGATTAAACTAGATGTTAAATTTGATTTGCCTATATATGATGGAGAGATAAATGCTGAAAAGTTGGACAATTGGATTAGACAAATTGATTTGTATTGCAGAGTACAGAACATAGACTCGGACAAGAGTAAGATTCAACTGGCAAGCCTACGCCTAGGAGGCATTGCCTTGGTTTGGTGGGAAGGCATAACCCAAGTTGATATGAAGAAGCATGGTAAGACCATCTCTGTCTGAAGTGAATTTGTTGCTGCAATAAAAAATAAGTTCTATCCATTGGCCTACATGCAACAAGCATGATGAGTTGGAAAACTCTTTGGTAGTTGAAAGGGAAAAGTGTACAAGGGTATGCTCAAGAGTTTAGAAAGAGAGCATTGATGTTGGGTATCTCATTAGACTCACCAGAAACTATTTTGAAGTACATTGGTGGTCTACACAGCTACATGAGGCATACCATCCTCATTTTTAATCCCACTAGTATAGATGAGGTATCTGTACAAGCTACTCATCTAGAAGCTAGAGGAAAGAATGGGAATCTAGAAGTTGAGGGACCATCCCAACCCACTGTAAGAAAGAGCAAGGAGAAAAGAAAGCAGAAGTGGAAAGCAAGGAAGGCTAACACTGCACAAAAAGGTAAAGCTTCATGCACTCACTGTAAAAAGGAGGGATATGATGATGATAATTGTTGGATTTTGCATCCAGAGCTGAGACCTAAAAAGTTCGAGGGCAAGAAGAAGAAGACTGTTGCAGCTATTTAGAGAGATTTGGGGTCATACTTGGGAGATGAAACAATCATTGTAGCCACAGGTATAAAATGTAAGAATTCTAAAGCATCTACTAGTAATTCTGCTCAATCTGTTGTTGATGAGGAACATGAGAGAAAAAGACATGAGCTTTTCCATATTCGAGTTGTTTCCAAAAATCAAAAGATTGATACTTTGTTTGATAGTGGCTCACAAGTAAATCTAATTTTTGAAGAAATTGTAAATAAATTGGGATTAGCAACTATACCTCATAAGAAACCATACCCATTAGGTTGGTTGAATGATAAAGCACAACTACAAGTGACTAGACAGTGCAAACTCAAGTTTTCTTTTGGGTCAACATTTGTAGATGAGGTTGAGTTATATGTAATTCCTTTGGATATATGTGGAATTGTTTTAGG
>APFE030113364.1:68225-82001 GCA_000404065.3 Pinus taeda | reverse complement strand
TTTTTATGTAAAAAAAATTGACATAAAAAATTTTAAAGTGTAAAAAATGTAACATTTAAAAAAAATATCCACACTTAATACATTAAAAAATTTGAAGTGTAAAAAATAAACCCTTTAAAAAAAGGTTGATGCTACATCAACACATTTCAAAATCAATATAAAAATCACTAACATTTGAAAAAAAATATTTATATTTGATACATAAGAAAATTTAAAGTGTCAAAAAAATGCTCCGGAAAAAAAGTGGATTCTGCATCGCCGCTTTTCAAAATCGGGTCACTTTTTTACTACCTATACAAAATGGGTAATCGTATCAGTTCCTGTTTTCAAATTTTACATTGTTTGATGACTTAATGAAGTAGTTTCATGCCACTACAAAGCTGTTTCTATGAAAGTATCCCATGCCATGCTCTTTTCTGCCAACTGATGGAGGACAACAATCTTTATTAAGTTGTGATGGAAAAGGCTAGGGTGATGCTCTTTGCCTTTCATTTGTACCTTCTCAAACATTTTGATAAGGCTTCTACACAAATAATTACACATGTTGAGAGGTTTTAGAGTTGTGAAATGCATTAGCAACCTGATGTGGTACCTATACAACCTCGAAAATCTTCCCTCACAGGTGAAAAACTTCATTACAACCTTCATCAATGGTGCATACTTTTCCAACAAGTACCTAAATGGCATGATGTGTGAATGAGCCTCTATGTAGGGTGATTTTAAGAAAAGTTGATATTGTTCAAGGTCTAAGCTCATGCCTTTGAACCAATACTCCCCATGATCAGGTATCCTTGTGGCAAGAGAGATGGAAGCTACTAAGAATGTAAATTCAATCCTTGCTATGATGGAATTTTCCCCTTTCAGATTGGCGGCAATCCAATCAGTGAGCTGCTCATGGAAACCTACTTCACCCACCCTTTGACAAAACCCTAGGTAGCTAACATCTTCAAATCATTGTTTAATTAATGGCGAGGAGTTGATTTCATTTTTGTTTGTAGGCTCATACCTCACGATCCTCCCTCCTTTATGATGTTTTCTCTTTTCTAATGGTGATGAATCTCCCTCCATTTTAATAAAACCCTAGATAATAGGAAAATGGAAAAACAGTGAGGAATGAGTGAAATGATGAAAGGAGGGAGTTAGGGAAGGGATATGATGATAGGGGAATTTTTGGAGATGGATAGAGGTTGTAGAAAACTTAGGAATTTTGAAAGGAGTGAAATGAGAGAGAGAGATGAGCAAGAGAATTTTAAAAATAGTCTTGCTAGGAAAATTGTCCAAAATGATAGGTATGAACTAGGGTTTGTGAAAAGGTGAGGTAAACTGAAAGTAAATAAGTTTATTAGTGAGTGATATGGTAATTTATATGAATATAGAGGTATGAGATGGCAATTTTTAATTTTGAAATGTCTTATCTAACCAAACAACCATTTGCACTAGTTTTGAAGCATGAAATTTTACATAAACCCTAGATGAACAAAACTCACCATTTGCACTTGCTTTTCCAAAGGAAAAGAGTGAGTAAGATGATGATACTTACTTGTTGAATAGCTTAGAAGAGCAAAGAATAGGAATGTAAGCTTAATTTTGAAGTTTGAGTGAGTTTTTGCAAGTTTTGGCCCACTCTGCCCCAAGCGCAACATTGTTGATAAAAGCGCGACGCAGTTCACAGAAGCACAATGCCACCTCTAGAAGCGCAACGCCGGGAGATTTTTGCCAATTTTAGCTAGAAAACTTGTGTGTTTTTCACCAAAGGAGGAGAGAGCTCAATGAAAAAAGGAGGTGAGGGTGAAAATGAAATATGTTTGGGACTTTTTGGGCTTTTATAGGCATAGTATGATCTTCTTTTGAGTGCAAATGGGTACCACATACCTTTCCAAAACATGACTTTCACCCTTTCAAACTTGGCCACTTTGGAGACTTGAAATTTGAATTTCTCTTACCTTTTTGAATAGTAAAACTTCTTCCTTTTGGAACCTTGAGATTTTAACCATGAAGTACTTATGAAACCTCATAAAAATTTATTGAAAAGAGCTGCTTATCACAACTCATCCTATGCCGAATTTTATGCATGAATTGAAGATGGACCTTGAAACCCTAATGACCTAATGAAGACATTAGAATAACTGAAATGGTGATTATGATGAATGATATGATGAAGACATTCTCTTTATTATGATACTCTCATCTATGTGATGTAAGCGACCAGCATGTGATATTTTTTAAGAGGATAGAGACATTCCTATACAAACTAATGAGTGACCAATTTTACTCTGAAAACCTAGTGACATGATAAAATTTGACCTTATGACCCCTAACAAACTTGGTAATAGAATATTTGATCACTAGTGACAGGGATAAAAGACTAACACTAAAATTAGCTCCAGCTATGGATGGTAGCTCCTTGGAGGTGTCAAGAACACTATAGACCAGGTAGCCTTATTCATTGGGAAATGGAATCAAAATTGAGAAAACTAAACTGAAACTGAAAATTGACTGACTATTTGACATGACATGACTGTAAAGGAAAAATAAAATCAGCATTTGATCAAAGAATCCTTATGGCCTTCTCCTCAAGCTTCAAACTCCTATGATAGCCACTTGGACACTAGAACATAAAAGTAAACAAGTATATACAATGGTGGTGAGAATTTGCTAAAATTTCTTCAAGTATGGTAGTGCTTGATAATTCTACCATTGATCGCTCCTCCTGAATAATATTCTCCATTCAATTCCTCCAATAGAAAAGAATTATTTCATCTGAAAGCTAAAATTTTGTATGGTCCTTTCCATAAATTTTCAAACTTGCCATGTTTTCCTTTTTCTTCATTCCTTGCATCCCAATGAAGAACCACATCTCGCAGATAGAAATTTTCTTCTTTTGTCTTGAAATCATAGATATTTTTTATTCTTTCCTGAAGTTTAGAAGTATTTTGAAAAACTTCCTCTCTAGTTTGATGTAAATATATCATATGATTTATCCTTCGCTGCATATCATTTGTTTTGATGTCCATTTCCTACAGAATTTTCATGACTGGGATAGCAAGAGATGAAGGGAAGACAATATCAACCCCATACACCAATTGAAAAGGAGACATACCTATGGATTTCTTAGTACTGACTATGTTTGCCCATAAAGCATTAATGAGCTTTTTGTGCTAGTTCTTCTTATTGACTTCTAAAACTTTCTTGATGATGTTGATCAAAGATTTGCTAGATGATTCAGCCAGACCATTCCCTTGTGGATGATAAGCAGTGGAATGCCCCAATATGTATGATACTTTGCACAAAACTCCACCTTCTTCTTTGATTTGAAAGTGGCAACATTTTCAATGATTATCTTCTATGGGAAGCCAAATCTAGACAATATATTAGATTCAATACATTAAATGATAACAGAATCAGTAAATTGCCTGATAGGGATTGCCTCAATCCATTTTGTAAAATAATCTGTGGTTTTTAGGATCCATTTGTGCTGTGTTGATGATGAAGGATGGATCTTGCCAATAAAATCAAGACCCCATTGCTGGAAAGGAGTTGTGATTGAAATGGGCTGCAAGGGAAATGGAAAAAGTGTTCTTTTTCACTGGAAAATTTGACATTCATGATAGCTCATCACTATTTTATATACATCAGAAAAATGAGTAGGCCAATAAAAATTGGCTCTCAAAATTTTATTTGTTGTAGTCTTCCAAAAAAGGTGACCACCACAATCTCCTTTATGGAAATCTCTCATTACATCCTTTGCTTCATTTTCAACCAAACAGTTCAGCAACATGCCACCAGGGTCCTTCCAGAACAAAATACCATCAAGAATACAATATTTTGAAGATTTAAACTTTAAATATCTAGTTTTACCTTTGGGTACTTCCGCTGGAGGGTTTAAATGTTGTAATACATAAACAATGCCGGAGTACCAAGGAGATGAAGTGAACATGTTGGACACCTATAACTGTGAGTTTTCTTCTTCTTCTTCAGAAAGTGTAGCAATCAAATTGATATCCAATGCATGCAAATTAGATTCAGCCATGAGCTTACTCAAACCTTGTCCCTTGATGAGTTTTGTGGGCCTTATCTCCAAATCATACTCTAGCATTACTGCGATCCATTTTCGCTGCCTACCATTTGGATCTGTTGCATAAGAATTTATTTTACAGATGTTGTTGGAACATAAGCAATGGTATGAGAATTTAGAATGTAAACTCGGAAATCCTTGAGAGCTTTCACCAAAGCCAAATCTTTCTTCTCAATTATATTGTACGTTAGTGTTGCATCCCTTATTGTTTGACTAAAAAATGCTATAGGTTGTTCATTTTTCTAATGTTTCTTTTGCATTAGGACAGCTTTTAAGGTATGCTCAAAGGCAAATGAAAATATGATGAAATCTAAAGTATGATCTGGACTAATCAGAGTAGGAGCAGTAGATAATGCAAATTGGACTGCATGGAAAGATTTCTTAGCATGTAAAGACCATTTTACCTTGCCATCATTTTTTAGCATCTCTTTCATATCTTTCAAATGTTTAGCGAGGTTGGGGATGAATCTTCTCAAAAAAATGATTTTCTCATTAAAAGACTGAATTTCTTTTTTGTTCCTTGGGAAATCTAATTTTTGAATGGCTCAAACTCTTGCAGGGTCAATGCAAATGCCATCTTTGGAGACAATATGTCCTAGCAACTTACCTTCTTCCATGGAACATAATCTCTTATTTGGATTAAGTGATGTACCAAATTTTTTGCATTACCGAAAGACAATTCTTAAAGGATGTAAATGGTCATCGTCAGATTTAGAAAAAAATGTGAGATCATCTAAATAAATAACCAGAAATACATCATTTTCCTTGGTGAAAGCTATGTCCATAGCCCACCGAAAAGTCGCTCCTACATTCTTTAATCCAAATGGCACCTTGGTGTACATGAATGTACCCCATGGTGTTGTGAAGGTTGTTTTTAGCTGATCATATTTATGCACCAAAATGTGATTTTACTGAGAATATCCATCTAACAATGACATGATGGAATACCCAACCACCCTCTGAAGTATATGATCCATCTTTGGCAGAGGATAATTGTCCTTCAAGGATACTTTGTTTAATTTTCTGAAATCAATGAAAAGAAAAATCTCTCTAGTCTTCTTTCTCACCGACACAAGATTGAACATCCATTTAGAAAGTCGATTATGATACCAGACTTATAAAGCCTATTTACCTATTTTTTAATTGATGGCAGCATCTTAGGATTAATCCTCCTTAGTTTCTGGCGAAATGGATTTTGATCAGGCTTGAACGGAATAGTGTGTTGAATGATGTTCTTGTAATACACCTTCAAATCTGAATATTCCCAAGCAAATACATCAGAAAATTCTGTCATTAAAGTAATGTACCTACTTTTCATCTCAGGAGATAAGGACTTTGACAATTTGACCATCTTAGGCTCGTTTGCTGTACATGAGAAAGTAAAGCATGTTAAGAGATATGATTCATCAATAAGAAACTGATATGAAAGGAAAACAACACAACAAACTCACTGAATAAGTATTCCTAAAAATTAGTTGCAACTGCTCCTTGATTAACTATATGAAAGCATAAGGTACAAGTCTCTCCTCTAAAGTCCAACCCTTCTCTCTAAATGAGAAATGATACATACAGACTCAGTCAAATAGCTTCCCCACCTTCAGGAGTCGAATCCCTAAGTGGTGGAACTATTTCCAAGATTCTCTCAACCAACAAGTGAGAGTAAGAAGGTAAAAAAAAAAACTCTTCTCTTAGACTTTGATTTGAGTTTTGCTTCCTTTATGAGGCCTAATGAACCATACAACCAAACTATCTGCCTATTTATTTATGATTACATCATCTAAACTTTGAATTACTGAATTTACATCATGATTTTAACTTTCACGAAGTCAAACTAAAAACCTAAGAAATTACACTGTGAGATTTTTAAATAAAAACTCAGAAATTATTAGAAGCGTAGCACCCAATTTGAGGCCACTTTTAGGTGCATTCCTGAGGTAAAATTTGAAATATGAGAGAACATTCAACTCTTGTTTCCTATCTAGCTCCTAGAATATCTTGAATTTTTGAAAATTACCCATTGGAAGGCCTTCAAAAATTGATTCTCCCAAGGTGTCTCCAAAAGTGCAACGCCTGTCAAAAAGAGTGTCAGAATGATGATTTTTGACCTCCTTTTCTCCTTTTTCTCAAAATATGAGCCCTCTATGAGAAATATGATGAAATTGGTTTTGAGAGGAGGTTATAATATTTCCAAAAATTTAAGCCACTCATCATTTGGAGCCCTGAGGAAAAAGTGCAGCGCCTTGACTAGTCCAATTTCTGTGTTTTGCACCAAAATTCACAAAAAAACAAAAATGCTCAGAAAACTTCCAAAATTGGTCATGAAGTGAAAAATGAGGTGTGGCATGCTCTCATGGATGCTTCAACAAGCATATCCAAGTTATCTCTCTCATTTGTGTCTTTTAGGGTTTTCTTTAGCTTGCTTTTCATTTGCTTAAGCTTGATGTTGCAAATCATGTTTCTGGTCTGATAGTGGTGGGCCATGTGCCTCAATAGCTAATTGTCCCTATTGGACTTGCTAAGAAGATGCTCTAGGTTTCCATTGACCTTACTTATCCAACACTCTCTATAGTCATTGATCTCCAAGGCAATTATTTATTCAATGTCCAAGTCTTCATTTAGCAGGTTATGTTCTTTTTCTTTCTTCAATGCCCTTTTGAGTCCCTTGGTCCTCGGTTTCTTATTTCCAATTTTTTTTTTCCTGTTAATCATGTTCACTAGCCTCCAACACTTATTTACCTTTGCCTACCTACTATATCACCTTGGATTTCTCTTTCTCCATGATTAGTTATTTGGCCTTAAGTCGATAATTTTCTTGCTTAGGGAAGGAAATGATGAATCTTGCCCTTTCCATATTGTCCATGAGCTCTCTAATTTGAGAATCCTTCTCTTTGATAATTTTTTGCAAGTTTGAAGGTTCATCTACTACCTCCAATTCAACTAATTAAATATCATATTCAATTAGCTCTTCATCTTGTACATGTGATCCATGTTGTGCTGAAGTAGAAGGCTTGGCCCTCTTCTCAACTTGAGAAGTAAACACAATCCTTTTTCATCTCTGATTTATTTTGGTCACCTTAGTTTTAGGTGCCTTGGGAACCTCCACTAAATTTCTTGATGATCCTACCTCCACCTGCTATTTTGATGTGTCTTGGTGATGACTTGATGAAGTAGTTTCATGCCACTACAAATCTGTTTCTATGAAGGTATCCCATGCCATGTTCCTTTATGCCAACTGATGCAGGACTACAATCTTTATTAATCTATGATGTAAAATGCTAGGGTGATGCACTTTGTCTTTCATTTGTACCTTCTCAGAAATTTTGATAAGGCTTCTACACAAATAATTACACATGTTAAGAGGTTTTAGAGATGTGAAATGCATTAGCAGCTTGATGTGGTACCCATATAATCTCGAAGATATTCTCTCATAGGTGAAACAATTGATTACAACCTTCAACAATAGCACATAATTTTACAACAAGTACCTAAATGGGATTATGTGTGAATGAGCCTCTCTGTAGGGTGATTTTAAGAAAGGTCAGTATTGTTCAAGGTCTAAGCTCATGCCTTTGAACAAATACTCCCTATGATCAAGTATCCCTGTGGGAAGGGAGATGATGATAGGGGAATTTTGGGAGATGGATAGAGATTATAGAAAACTTAGGAAGTTTGAAAGGAGTTAAATGAGAGAGAGAGATGAGTCAGAGAATTTAAAAATAGCCCTGCTAGGAAAATTGTCCAAAATGATAGATATGAACTAGGTTCTGTGAAAAGGTGAGGTAAACTGAAAGTAATTGAGATGATTAGTGAGTGATATCATGATTTATATGTATACAGAGGTATGAGATGGCAATTTTTAAAGTTTGAAATGTCTTATCTAACAAAACCACCATTTGCACTAGCTTCGAAGCATGAAATTTCACATAAACCTTAGATAAAAAAAACTCACCATTTACACTTACTTTGCCAAAGGAAAAGAGTGAGTAAGATGATGGTACTTACTTGTTGAAAACCTTAGAAGAGAAAAGAATAGGAATGCAAGCTTGATTTTGAATTTTGAGTGAGTTTTGGCGAGTTTCAGGCCAATCTATCCCATGCACAATGCCATTGGCAGAAGTGCAATGCCACCTCCAGAAGTGTAGTGCAGTTTACATAAGCGCAACGCTGAGAGATTTTTGCAAATTTTAGCTAGAAAACCCATGTTTTTTCACCAAAGGAGGAGAGAGCTCAATTAACAAAGGAGGTGAGGGTGCAAATGAAATATGTTTGGGATGTTTTGGGCTTTTATAGGCATACTATGATCTTCTTTTGAGTGAAAATGGTCCCCACATAGCTTTTCAAAACATGACGTTCACCCTTTTAAACTTGGCCACTTTGGAGACTTGAAATCTAAATTTCTCTTACCTTTTTGAAAATAAAACTTCTTCCTTTTGTAATCTTGAGGTTGTAACCATGAAGCACATATGAAACCTCATAAAAATTTATTAAAAAGAGTTGCTTATCACAACTCATCCTATGCCTAATTTATTGCATGAATTGAAGATGGACCTTGAAACCCTAATGACCTAATGAAGACATTAGACTGAGTGAAATGGTGATGATGATGGCTGATATGATGAAGACATTCTCTTTAGTATGATACACTCAAATGCATGATGTGAGCAATCGGCATGTGATATTTTTTAAGAGAATAGAGACATTCCTAGACAAACTAACCAATCTACCAAATTCTACTCTAAAAACATAGTGACATGATAAAATTTGACCTCAAGACGCCTTACATACTTGGTAAAAGTATATTTGATCACTAGTGACAGGCAGAAAAGACTGACACTAACAGTAACCATCCTCACTGGTGTAGAATTCTTCTTTCCCTGCAAGACTCTCTTTTCTCCACTGTCATCCAAGAATTCCATGACCTTATCATAAAAATAAACCTTGTTCCTGTGAATGAAAAACCAATCCATACCCAAAATCATGATATATGAACTGAAAGGAAACAAATTAATATTTGTTATTGTAGGCATGCCATTAAGCTTGAATGCACAATACTTCACCCAATGATGAACTCTTCTCTTAGTCCCCTGTAGTCAACTGCACCAACAAAGATTCTGCATGCACTTCCTTAGTAAAATGGCATTGTTCCATGATGTCAGGACTAATATAGCCATAATTCGATCCAAGCTAAATCAAAATAGAAACAAATTGATCACAAATATTACCTTCCATCTCAATAAAGGATGACTATTGGTATTCATACCTGTTATCAACTATTGAATAGATCTGGGGAATGCTTTGACCTAGATCCCCAACTATATACACCTCCTAAAAACTATAGATTTGAGGCACACCAACTAATACAATGAAAAATACTTCTTGCGATGGTCTCTACCACAAATCCAACACTTCAAGGATTCTTAACCGCTACCTTTTTTTTTCTACAACACATGGTGAGACCCAAGTCCTTTCTTAGTTGCGATGAACTTCTTATGTGGAGCCACATTTTCCTTGTCACTTTCATCTTGAGATATTCCTTTCTTCTTAGGAAATTTTCATTAGTCTTCATGTTACTCTTCCAATCACGCTTGAACTTAGGCTTTTACTTTGACTACTCATAGCAATGTTTCAACTTCCTAATGGTTTCCTCCAATGACCAAGGCTCATCAAACTCAATCCGATTTTTGAATGCTAATGGAAATCCACTGACGAACCTTTGGATCTTTTCTTTCTCATCCTTGAGATAGGGAATTTATCTCAATAGCTATATAAATATGGTTTTATATTCTTCATTTGTCATGGAACCCATCCCGAGCTCATAAAATTACATGGCCTTTCCATCATAATATCTCTCAAGAAGGTACTTTTGCTTGAATACTCTTTCAAATTCTTCTAAAATCAAATCCTCTTCCCTGATACCTATGAAATTCTTGACATATTCCCACAATATATCTGCTTTTCCCTTGAGACTGAAGGTCTCTATATTGACTTTCATATTCTCAAAGTAATCATGAAAATTGGAGAATTTCCTCATTCCAAGAAGCCATGATTTTGCATCTTCTGACCTGGTCATCTCACCATAAGAAGTAGGAGGCTTAGATTTCCCAAATTCTTCTAGAAAATATCCCTTCTCGCTCTTCTTATAATGATGTTGGCAGTGATTTTGACGATGTATCTCAGAAGAAGTGCTAGAATAAAATCCATGAGTACTATCCATCCTCTTAGGTGTATCTAAGGGTCTGTCACTCTTCATTTTATCATCCCTGTCCAGCCTATGCCTTTTCTAAGAGCTAGTTCTATCTGCACCATTATTATTTTCTTCCTATCTATCTCCATGACTGATCCCCATTTATCCCTACTTCTGCAAATATGAAGGCCATTCGAGGATGGTTGTATTAACCTTGGCTTGATTTTCTTGAGCTTACGAAAGCCTCTCCTGTGCTTCAATCAACCTTGCAACTTATGATTTCTTCCATCAAACTTCTCAATATATCTACTAGATCAGGAGGGTCTCACTCTCCCTGCTATTGAATTGGATTCTCCCATCCCACTAATGTCTCTTTTGGCCTTTACGAGGAATCATAACAACAGTAATCAATGATTCTTCTCTTCATCTCTTGTCCTTGTGTTTCCTACAAGATACCATTGTTAGATAAAGTAAAATGCATAATCAAAAGAATTACCTCAACTTATTGTTGGTGAGGCTATTTCATCTCAAAACATCAATCCATATTAGCACAATACAACATCACAAGCATATCGACTCATACATGGATATCATAAAAATAACAATAAATAGCTAACATGCATGCATGGTAAGCATATAGACAAATGAAATGCATGCATAACAATCTACATTTACCTTGAGGTCTAGTGTTGTGAACCTGCTCTAATACCACTTTGTAACACCCCACCAAATATTTACCCGCTTTTGCAAGATCATCAAGGTAAACATGAGCTTATAGTTACTATACATGACCCAACCTCCAAGATTCAGTTATGGAAATGGGGTCCATTGCCAGCCTACTAAAACCATCTAGAGACCCATGATCACGTTGTTATTAACCTAACTTGACCCAACACTATTTCCTTTTAGTTTTGTTTCCTTAAATTTAACACCAATTTCTATTTTTGGCTCTTTTTCAAGTCCTAACATTTGAGGTTGTTTTGAGGTCCTAAACGAAATTTTCAAGGAAATAGGAGAGATCAAAAAGGTGCCAAAAACTGTTTCACAAAATCTACTTTTTGCCTCCACATGGAGATCTTCAAAACAAGGTATTATGATATCAAACATAGAGTGCATGATAAAGTTACAACCATGGGAAGTTGACGTCAAAATTAACTATCTATACAAACACTTTCTGACTATGATACCTATAGGTCATGAATGCATATTTTGTTCACTATTTTCATTAGTTCATTATATATTCATCAAGAAGGATTTCTTCCCTCTAGAACTAGAAGCACCAAAACACATACTAGCTCATCCATTCATATAAATCAACCATGATCCATCAAACCATGAATTAGATATAGATCAAGAGCACATCATATAATATTCTATACACCATGCATGTAAATAGCATTTACCAAAATGAATCCATGACAAACCAATCATATAAACAACAAATAAATCATGTATGCTCATTGATCTTCAATAAATAATAACACATATTAGCATATGCATAGTACCAACCAAGTTGGGGACTTCCACATACCACCCAGCCATATATTGGGTTGAATTGAATCTCTCTTTCAACCAATCACCCATGTGCCATATTCCAAGCCTAAATATAGGATTACAAGGGATAAACCAAAACATAACCAAACAATGAATCCGGAGGTTAAACCAACTCCACCCTCAAGCCACAATGATCTCACCTAAACCGATACAAAGATCACCAAAACCAACACAAGATTGGATGCCTCTAAATTTCTTTACCATACCCAAAAGAAGTTTCCTATCTCCACCAACCTGTCAAGGGCTTCCTAGAGAAAACCATCTCCACCACCAACCCTTAGGATTTTCCTGAGACCCATTCAACCAAGATCCAAAATCTACCAAAAATTCAAAACAAAACTAATTAAGAAACCCACTACATCATGGATATACAAAAAATGGCATAGCCAAGGTTGGACATGGCTATCACTCTAGTCAAATCACCATGCCAATGATATCAAAAAAACCTATAAACTAATGCATGTACCATGCATTCAAATCCCAACAAGATAAATCAAACATGCAACCTGTTACCTACAAAATCCTTTTGTTGGTTGTTATTTCTTTTCTTGATTTTTTCCTTGGATTATTGTTTTCCAATCTTCTCCTTGAAATCTCTTATTTTTCCTTACTTGTCATTTTCTTTCTTTCTTATGTCCAAGTGCTCTCTCTCTGTTGTTGTAGTTGTTCTCTCCTCTTTCCTCCTAGCGAATGCTAGATTGTCCAAGAGTGCATTAGAATTTTCTATCCCTTCCTTTATTTTCTTTCTATGTTCATTTTTCTTCCTTTTCCCTTGCATGCATATTCATGTCTCTTCATATTGATTTTCTCTTATTTTCCCTTATTTCTTGTATCAATTACCATTTATTTCCCTTTTCATTTTGTAAATTCTAATTCCATTTTCCTTAGCCAATAATTAACCACAAGTGATGTTTAATGTAATGTTTCCCTTCATTCAACTTGGAATATGTGTCCCATGACCTTGACTTTATTTTTTCCTTTTATAAGTCCCATTTATTACATGGAACCTTAACCTAGGGCTGTTACAAACCCCTCCCCCCTTGGGGGAACACTGTCCTCGGCGTTCTATGACACTTATGACCATCCAAAATAGTTGTACCTAAAAAACATATTTCTTATAGAGCTTTATAGCCTATATCTATGTAGTATTGACAATGACAAACCATTGAAAACATGATTAGCATGATACTTATTATAAATTTATAAACAAATATTGATACGGTATTTACAATGACACACACACACACACATATATATATAGTAAAACTCATTTCCTTCAACCAAAAAATAAAGAAAGATATAATGCCCAAAGTGTTTCCACTCCACCTTAAGTTGCTCTATTTCTCAGTTTTGGAGCATGAGCTTCTTCTGTTGTAGTATTCATTGAGGCACTAGCTGGAACTATCCTTTTGTAGAAATTTTGAATAATATGACACTTATTCACAGAGATTATCCTGATTATACACTATTTTCGGAATCATGCATAATACATAACCTCCTCTACGTTGATCATCAATTTTGCAGAATTAAGAAACAATCGCATGCATACATTGAAGCATCAATCACACATATCAACATAGTATATCACGGGGAAAGCATACAGCTGAAAACCCCCAACTATATGTATATTATATTGATTGAGAACATGTAACAATACATAGTACAATACTCCTCACAAGTACTCAGTACTATCTCCACCTGTTACACACAAACTAGCTCAGATCTGAATCAAGTCATTGGCTCAAATCTCCTCTGCTGTTTGCCTGTCTCCATTGCGCAATACCTGTTGAGAATAGAATGAAGAATCAACTCCAAATTCGTATTCCCTTTGCCTATACCACACAATCCTCATTGGCAATACTCAATCCATTGATTGTGCAAATCTCATGCACAATTATAGTCACAACTGACAACTGTCTTGCCCTTTCACTCACCTCTAACACTTGTCTCCACTGAACTGTCC
>APFE030113364.1:21693-68205 GCA_000404065.3 Pinus taeda | reverse complement strand
ATACAGCTCAGATCTGAATTAATCACTGGCTCAAATCTCTTCCGCTGCTTGCCTGCCTTCGCTGCTCAATACCTGCACAAGAACCGGTGATAATTCCAAGGCAGCCACGTCTTTCCTTGGCTAAATCACGTATTTCCAAGCTACAATGTGGGAAAACTCATTGGCATACTCAATCCCCTGATTTCTGCAAGATCTGGTGCACAACTATAGTCACAATTGATAGCAATTTGATTCTCTAACACCTGTCCCTGCTGAACTGAACATGCACTGACATGCAACTGAGTTAACTGATGTATTCATTAGTTGTATTATGAGTTAATAACTTGTGAATTAATTAATAACTAATTCACCCAACTCATCTCTAGTCTATTCGCCAGTTAGACTAAATACAACCAGTTTAACAAAGCTAAACTGAACACAACTCCATCAACTGCACCTCCAGTCCACTAAACTCAACTCACTTGAGTTTAACTGAAGTCATGCATGCAAATATTCAACTAACCCATAAGAACCACGTATTTCCTTCATGCAATTGCATGTGCCACATCCGTAGCTCGAACTGAAGTGCTCCAAGAGAATAAGACAAAGTTTATAGTCCAAATATTATTGTGAAATAATAATATTTGACTTTTCTATTTTTAGCCTGGCAGTCTAAAAATAGACTCCGCCCATATGTCTAAAAATAGAAGTCCATCTATTTTTACCAACATGACCAATCATCCACAAATAGCATCCTGCAACTCATAGACCATGATCCATATGGCTAAAAATAGACTTTGCGCCAAAAATAGCATGCGGGCCCACTTAGTGAAGACGACTTCTTTTCACTAAGCTCCATCATCTTGTTGCATTTTCAACACCTTTTGGTTCCAACTGCAATACAAACCAATAAATTATGTGCTCAACATCCCGTATATATATTTTAAGAATTAAACATGGAAAACATCATGGACTTTCATTGATGGATGAAAAGCAAGTTTGTAGGCCACTAGTCCTCAAAAGGCCCACAATATTGAAGCTCCAACTTGGCACATGATCTAATCTTCAAGGATATCTTCTAGGGCTTGATATCTAAGTACACATTCATTCCAGCTTGAAACTCCTTGAATACCCTATGTTGATCCACATAGATATTTTTCCTGTGTTGTGTTTCCTTCAAATTATTTTTGATAACCTGCATCTCTTTGTCCATCTCTCTCAACATATCTAGTCCAATCAACACCATGTTCACTAGATCACTCTAGTTGATAGGAGTATTGAAAATCCTCCCATAAAGAGCCTCAAATAGAATCACCTTCAAGGATCCATGATACCCATCATTATAAGAAAACTCCACGAATGGAGGATACTCCTCCCACTTCCTTTGTTGATGCATGACATGCATCCTCAACATATCATCAAGGATCCTATTGATTCTCTCTGTCTTTCCATATGTTTGCAGATGATAAGTTGTACTGAATGCTAAATCTATCCCCAAGTCTGCAAAAAACTCCTTCCAAAACCAGGAAGTGAAGTTGGAATCTCTATTTGATATAATCCTCTTAGTAAATCCATGTAACCTCACTACCTCCTTAATGAATACCTAAGCCACTTCACTAGCTAAATTAGTAGACTTCACTACAATGAAGTGAGCTACCCTTCTTATCCTTTCAACCACCACCATGATGGAGTTATGTTTCCTTAATGTCCTTTGCAATCCTATAATAAATTCCATTGAAATGACCTCCCATTTCCATTTCAGAATTGCAATAGGCTACAACAAACCAACTGGGTGCTTGCATTCAACTTTCACCTTCTAATAGTCCAATCACATTGCAAAAAATTCACCCACCTCTTTCTTCAAATTAGGCCAATAGTAGAATTTCTTGATAGTTTTCAATGTCTTCTGGTATCCTGGGCAGCCTGAATATGGCTTAACATGGAACTCTCTCAAAATAAGATTCTTTAATTCACCACTGTCAGGCACATAGATCTTGCTCCTAAATCTAACCAAGCCATCCACTGTGAGGTGATACTCCTCATCCTTATCACCTTGTTGTTGAAATCACTCTTCAGCTATTGGTACCTCTCATCATGCTACCCTGCATGTAAGATCCACTCCAGTAAATATATTATGTAAGAGCTCACATCTGAAACATGATTCACTTTCATTCTCCTACTGAGGACATTTGCAACCTAGTTCTCTTTTCCTTTGATTAACTTGATATCAAATTCAAGCTCATTGAGAGTATCCAACCATCTATCTTGCCTTACATTCAAGTTGAGTTAGTCAAACAAGTACCTCATTTCACTATGATTTCTCATAAAAAATAACCTCCTTCCAAGCAAATAATGTCTCCACATCTTCAGTGTATGAATGATTGTTTCCAACTCAAGATCATGATTAACATAATTATGCCAATGATCATTCATCTTTTTTGATTCATAGTAAACCACCTACCCTTCCTACATCAGGAATCCACCAATTATTTCCTTTCAAGCATATGTACAAACCATATTCCTTATCATGATCTGCAATCCTCAAAACCAAAGAATTGGTAAGCAATTGCTTCAACTAATCAAAAGTAGTTTCACACTCATCAGACCATTCAAAATTATTTTCCTTTTTCTGCAAAGATGTAATCGAGTAGCCAATCTTAGAGAATTTCTTGATTAACCTCTTATAATATCCTGCTAGTCCCATGAATGATATGACCTCATTCGCACTCTTCAAATCTAGCCACTCCATGATAGCTTTAATATTTTCTAGATCCACTGTTATCCCCTCCTTGGAAACAACATGTCCCAAGTAATGAATCTGAGACTGAAAGAAGATACACTTGCTGAGTTTGGCATACAACTTATGCTCTATCAACAATCTAAATATCATTTCTAGGTGGTTTGAATGATGCTCCTAATTCTTTGAATAGATCAATATATCATCAACAAAGACAATCAAAAACATATCCAACTAAGGGTGCAACACATTTTTCATCAAACACATGAAAGTGGTTGGAGCATTGGTAAGACCAAAAGGAACCATAACAAAATCATAGTTCCCATATCGTGTACGAAATGCAATATTGTCGATGTCTTCTTCTTCAAAGCATATCTGATGATATCTTCATCTCAAGTCAATCTTTGAAAATAGTGAAGCTCCCTTCAGCTGATCAAAAAAATCATCAATATGAGGCAACAGATACATGTTCTTGATAGTCACCTTGTTCAACTACCTATAATAAATGCATAATCTGAGAGTACTTATTCCTTACAAACAACACTGGTGCACTCCAAGGAGATACACTTGGCCTTATGTATCCCTTATCAAGCATCACTTTAAGACATGTTCATCCTGTAAGGTGTCTTAGATTTTCATGTTTCTCCCAACATCAAATCAATAGAGAAATCCACCTCTCTATGAGGAGGCAGCTCTGGAATCTCAATAGGAAACACATCCTCAAACTACTCCAAGATAGTATACCTCCCTAGTACACCATCCTCATCCTCCTTCCTTTTTCACTAGAAACATGTACTGCAAACAATAAACATCCTTTCCTACTGCTACACTTAGCTTTCATAGTTGTAAATATCCTCACTAATGTAGGCTTCTTCTTTCCCTACAAGACTCTATTTTCTCCATCCTCATTGTTACACAATAATTTGTCACTCTCTTGTCACTCCCCATTCTTGATCTCAGAGAACCCTAGTAGTGACTACTGTGTTATACTTTCACCATGAAACCTATGCTCTTGCATACCTTGACTTTTGAAGAAAGTAGTCCCCACTTCCTTCAGAACATTTCCAGAGAATCCTTCTTAAAACCTAGTTTTTAAGATCAAAGCTCTTTCCTAGTGTCTCACCCGTGCTAATGGTATAGTTTTACACTGTGACCGACACCGATTAGTGCTACTATTAGCCCAATACCCACACCGGCCTACTTCTGGACTGTTTTTATAAAAGGAAATGGAGTTTCACATCTAGAAACTTCTAGTTGCAATGCAATGGAAGTTCATTTGGTTGGATAAGGGCCAAGAACTCCATATAAGGTACTTTCCCCCTTAAAAGTGGACCCTCCCAAGGAGATAATACCTTCTTCCCCCTTGAGTGGATCTCATTCTTATCCTCCTCTCGCTATATAAACCACTTCCTCTTACCCTTTTTGGTTACAATACAACACATAGTGAAAGTGATGGAGAGATAGAACCAGCCGCAGATTTTGAATTCTTTAGCTTTTGAGAGAAAAAGATTAGCCTTAGATGACAAAATACTAGTCTTTGGTAGCTAAATCATGAGGAGAGAGGGTTAGATCTTGGAAGCCATTCCATGTTAAGATAGAGGAGGAAATGAGTGTTGAAAAGGTGTGTAGTGGGACTTGGATACCGCAAAGGAGATCTCCAATGTCAAGGCTTCAATTATATTTGTATTTGAAGTTTATTTTAATACAACTAATGGTTTATTTTCTATATCGAGTGTAATGTTACATTTGATAGCTTAGAACTCCTTGACCTTTTAAGTATATTGGATTCAATTTTATGCTATCACATTTGCTATTGTTTCTTGCATGTCTGTTTCAGGTACTTGAATGAAAGGAACGAAAGGAAGCTAGAGAAAAGAAGCAAGATCACCATCAGGTAGATTAGAGTTATAAGAGGTAGGACCTCTTATTCGATTCTAGCCTAAGGAAATTTACATTAGCTTGTCTTGTTTGTGGCTAGACCCACTATCTTGGGCTAGAGGGATCATCTCTGTCCATAGAGAGGATATTCCTACACCATAATTTGGTGACTCCATTGGGGATATACATCTCCTTTTCATCACTCTGCTTTTTCTACTTGTGTGCCTAGTTTGTTTATTTATGGTCTTCTGGATCTGTGTTGACCTATTTGAAGTCATACAGACACTAGCCCACCCTCTGATGTGTTAAATATGGCCCTGTGTGAAGTTTTTTTTTTTTTTTGAATCCATCGATCAGTGCTATTTTAGCCAAACAGTTGTGTTGATCCCTAATCAATGCTAGTTTCAGCCAGATAGTTGCACTGATCAGGAGCAGTTTTAGCTTGATAGTCGCAATGGACCCCTTTTTAGCACTAGTTTTAGCCAAAAAATTGTGCCAGTTTCTGAGTTAAGAAAAATCAGAGTTTCTCCCATTCCAGTGCCTATGTGTCTTGACCCTCAGACTCTCTTCTTCTAACCAGAAGTGACTAGGATGCTTTGTTTTTTGGTTTTGATTGATTGATTGGCTTGAAGTTTCATTGCTTGATTTTTTGAGTTTTTTAGATGGTTTCTATGACCCCAGGGCATCTAGGTCAATTACCGTTCATTTTTTTGTTTACTCCTTGTGTCAAGTTTGTGATTTGCTATTTCATTTAATCCATCTTTCAATCAGAACATCTTCATTGCTTCATTTTCAATTGAATGAATGAAAGAGTCTCGTTTGTTCTCTTATTTTGAGTGTCTCTTTTCTCTTTCCAATCATAGATTACATTGCTTGATATTTCGATTGAAGCATTTATGTGTTTGGTTTGTTCAATTCAGGGAAGAAGTTGCTTTTAGTTTCATTTATCATGCTTTGGATTTGATCAATGATTGTTTGTTTAGAATTGTGAAAATTTTCATTAAAGTGATTTATGTGAAAGATTCATTTTTCATTTTATGAAAAGAAGAACATCATTCTAGTTTATTTAAGAAAAAATATTGCATTAGTAGTGTTATTGAGAAGCTAGAATTGCATCATCATAGGCATGAGAAATGAAATAAACATTTTTTTTTGTTAAAGGAACATTAAGTGCATTTAGGACATGTATTAGTAAAAGATTTCATTATTTGGTTGTTGCATCGATTGTGTGTCCTCTATCCCTCAATTAATGTAATCTTTCATAAAAAACAAAGATTTCTTTTCTCATATTGCTGGATATAGAAGTTTTCAGATGACACAGTAGGGCCTTGAAATTGAAACTTAATTCAAGATAAACCATTAAAATTTATTGTGTTAACCTAGGGAAGTATTGGAACTTAACACTCACATTTAGTGTTCTAGGCTAGAGACGTGTTCCGACATCTTTAAACCTAGCTGTTGTCATTCGCAATGACCATGCATTAGATAGCACTAGCACAGACTTGTGCTCCCCGTACTGTCGTGTATATAAAGGGATAACCCTATAGGTTGCAATCCTTTATCCATAGGAATCTGAGTCTTTCACCTTGTAAACGTGATAGATAGAACACAACATTTAGGGAGATTTCCTACTCGTACTTTTCGGTTCATCGGGAGGTATTCTGTAGTTCACAGTTACCTGGTAATCCTTTATGCTTAGATTAACCTAAGTAGTCATTTTTTTATCTTTAATGACTCTTTAAATTTGAAAAAATCATGGAGCACTTGTCCTTTCGAGCTTGTTAAATCTACAAGCGACTAATCACCTTTCATCCTTTTCTTGACTCTTAAAACATGAAAAGGAAAAATTTTGTTTTAGTGTCTTAAAATTATCTGCCCACAAAATATTCTTGGTTAAAGTTATATTCCTTAGTGATTCTTTAGGGTTGATTCCAATGGAAAAATTTCCAGATCTTACCAGTCAAGGATTCCCCTCTGATGGGAGTCCTGGTCCATTTCCTTTGTGGAAGGTAAAATTCCCTTCTAGACTATGTAAGGGTGACCATATCCTTTGAGGATGTCTTCTTATTCCCATAGTCTTAGAGGTATGGTCTCAAAATCTAGATTGACCATCCCCATCGACCTCTAGAGATCATGTCAATGCTACACCCTCATCTAGCGATGGTAGGAAGAAGGGAAAAATTAAATTCCCCTATATGTTATGTGAAGGAGAGCATCTTCTTCACCGTTGTCGTCTTATGGATAAAGCTTCCAAAGTTTTTGAAAACCTTACAGCTCCTCAACCCCAACTTCCTGTTGGTTATTAGAGGCTTTCTTATAACCCTCTCCTAGTTGGTAAAGAGATTGACTTGGATTCATCTCTTGTGTTTTTTCACAATCAACCATTGGTCAAAAAGAGTGACAAATTAGCCCCGCCTTCAATTGTTCACTTTGTTCCCAAAGAGAGTATTGATCATATTTGTCATGTTCTTCTCGTCTCCTCAGGTTCTCATGAATCGAAGAGTGGCCCTCCCATCCCTATTGTTCAGGAGAGTCCTTCTCCTATTCTTATACATCATGGGGGAAATCCTATGATACCCCCACCAAGTAGTTATGTTGTTTCTTTTGATTCGATTCAATTGACTGCATTCTCCCTCCCATCTTATGTGCCTTTCCAAATTATGGTACAAGCCTATAATATGGTAGTACATGGAACTCTAGTAGATGAAGACTCATCTGTTAACATCATGTCTTCTACTACTTGGCAAGCTTTGGGATCCCCATAGCTTATGCCTATCATCCAGAATATGTTGGCTTTCAACAAAGGAGAGAGTCAACCTTTGGGGATCCTTCCAAAGTTCCCTATTAATTTTGGAGGAAAGACCGTATATAGACATGATGGTAGTCCAAGGTCCCTTAGACTTCGATATTCTCCTTGGGTGCGACTATGTTTATGTCATGGGAGCTCTTGTTTATTAGCTCTTCCATGTGGTTTTTTTTCCACATAAAGGGAGAATAGTGACCATTTATCAATCATCATTCGTCTGTCACTAGATGGCTCCAATCCTACCGTCATCCCCTATTGGTTCTCATTTGCAATTAGTACGCTCCTCGCCACAGGTCAACTATGTGGCTACCCATTTCATCTCCACATTTTCTAATTATCACGCAGATGACATGGTACATTATTTGTTAGGGGCATTGGAACCTGATCTATCATTTGTACCAATCGACATGTGTTCCTCCCAAAGCATAGTTCTCCCATCCAGTGTGGACCTCTTGGGGCCCATATTCTCGTATGATTCATGATCCGTTGTCATGAGGATAGTTCTTTCTGTGTCAACTTCATTAAAAAATGAAACAATGTGCGAGGATAGTTTGTTCCTATATCAAACTCATTAAAAAATGAAACAAATTTCGAGGATAGTTTGTTCATGTATCAACCTCATTAAACAATGAAATAGATGTCAAAAGGATAGTTCCTAGTCTTTTTTCAACCTCGTTAAAAAATGAAACAAGGTGTTGGAGCATGGTTCCTGGACTTGTGTCAAGCTCCTTAAAAAATGAAACAAGGAGTCATGTGGATAGTTCTTGGTCTTGTTTCAACCTCGTCAAAAAATGAAACAAAGTATTGGAGCATGGTTCTTGGTCTTGTGTCAAGCTCCTTAAAAAATGAAACAAGGATTTTTGAGGATAGCTCTTTTATTGTGTCAACCGCATTAAAAAATGAAACAACTTCATTTTCCAAATCAAGTATTTGATTAAGCTCTCGTCAAATTACAACCGAGTCTTTCCTTGATCTCGAAAGTGAAAATTAATTCTATCCACATTTTAGCAACCCGATGTCTACTTCAGTGAATTAAATGAAGTTTTGGGGGCATGTGATTCCTTCATATAACCATAGTTTTTCATTTCAAGCTTGTGTGAACATGAAACCAAATCCAAGCATAGTTTTTCATTTCAAGCTTGTGTAAACATGAAACCGAATCGAAGCATAGTTCCCCGTGGTTCAGGCTTGTATAAACATAAACCCATCTCCATTTTAACCCTCATGATTGTCATTTTTATCAACCTCTCCTATCAGATAAGCCTTGGCTTTTTTTCCATTCCATTGCCACCATCTCTTTGGCTGATCATTCGCTTTCACTTGGTTGTTTTATCCTTTCTTGCGGAACCACAGTGATGAGTGGTTTTACTATCCAGCCTCTTGACCTCGTAGTTTTTGAGTAGTTGCACCATAACCAGAACTAGATACTACCCTTTATACCACTCATTCCTCCAGGAAAAGTCACCTTTGAGCTCTTTTCTGACTCATAAAAAATGAAAAGATTGCTGAGTATTTTTCCCTTTTAGTCTCGTTAAAGAAAATAAAAGCAGGGAGTTATATTTGAGCTCTTTTTTGACTCTAAAATATGAAAATATTTCCAAGCTCTTGTCATTTTGAACTCATTAAAGGCTGTGAAACGTCATTTACTCAATATACGTTTAGCCCTTTTTCGGGCTAGGATAAAACTATTTACGAAAAAGGTATACCTTAGTCAAACATGACTAGGAGGTTCTCTTGAATAATGTTTTCAACCTTTCTAGGTTCACGAGACAACTTTACGAAAAGGGACCCTTGGAGTTTTCTTTTTCGTGTCTTTTTCAAACTCTCTAAACATGAAAAAGAGTTCTAGTTTCACCTTGTCAGACTCATTAAAAGATTAAATGACATAGGACTTGTCATTATGACAAGACTAAGCTTATCCTTTCTAGGGCTCGTTAAAATTTACTAGGTAGGATCCATCCGAAGGATGGGCTTATATTACAAGAATATGCTATCCACTTCAAGCTTGTGTTTCATAAATAACTAGGGTACTCGTAAGAAATGGTGGGGGAAAATTGGAAGTATTCATCAGTTGTATACTTCACTCGAGGCATCATGTCGCTCTTGAACATTGACACTCATTTTTTGTTTGTGTCGGGTTTTGGGACATCCTCACTCTGTCACTTTCCTTCTTGGCTTTGGGTTATCCATTTTAACCTATCATCTAATCTCGGCCACGTCACCATCACCTTTGAGCCTATGATGTAAAATGTTGCCAAACTTTAGAGTCATGTCATCCACATGTTCAAGAGAAGTCTTCTTACCTGTACATTATCTAATCATCTGTCACATTCTTGATTACTCTCATTCATTGTGTTTCCCATTTCATGCCGATGATGAAGGATCCATTATGACCTTCCCTTGATAGATCGCTTCCAATCGACTTCATCTCATTATCCAAGAAGTTTATCTAGAAACTCCTTTCCAGTACGTTAGAGCTTGCATGCCTCAATGGCAAGTTCTTCGCACTCGACGATATGTTCTCATCATTGGCCATCGATTGAGTTATTTCATAGGCGTTCGACTTTAGTTCCTTATTCACACTTCATGAATTGTACTAATAGTACCTTGAGAGCCATTGACATTATGGGTGGTTTCTCTTGCGCTTATTAACAGTTCAGAACATTGGCTGATAATCAACTTATTTTCTAGCATGTTCAACTTTAGCATGTCTATTCACATGTTAGAATTTGCACTTTGATCAGGTCGTGTTGGAGCGCAAGACCCTAGGCTTAGATCATACAATTCTAGGTTGTGAGTGATGAGGCATTCATGATTATATACATAATTATTTAGATGGATGGTCATGACCATGTCGTAGGTATCATTTTGATCCTGCTTAGTCGAATAGATTCGACCATACCGTGGGTCTTTTCATTTTGATCCTCTCTATGCAGATGGCTACACCCATGTCATGGATCTATTTCATATGATCCCTTCAGTCAGATGGCTGCGTCCATGCCGAGTATCCATGCACATGTTATTTTCTTGATGGATAGCTACACCTATACCATGGATTAATGTATTGTTATATGCCTCTCATGTTTATCAGGCATGACTATCATATTTCAAATATGTACATGTATGTTTGAGTTGCAGGTCTTCTGATGTTGGTATTCCATGTCCTCATTTTGTCTTAAAGCATTTCATCCATCACTCTTAGCTCTGACTTCATGCTTTAGGGGGCATTTGTTACACAATAATTTTTCACTCTCTTATCACTCCCCGTTCCTGAACCCGGAGAACCCTAGTAGTGACTAATATGTTATACTTTCACCACTCCCTTCAGAACATTTCCATAGAATCCTTCTTAAAACCAAATTTTTAAGATCAACACTCTTTCCCAGTGTCTCATTCGCGCCGATGGCAGAGTTTTACACTGTGACCCACACTGATCGACAATACTATTAGCCCAATACCCAGGTGGGTCTACTTCTGGACTGTTTTTATAAAAGGAAATAAAGTTTGACATCTAGAAACTTCTAGTGGTAATGTGGTGGACATTCGTTGGGTTGGATAAGGGCCAAGACCTCCATATAAGGTTCTTTCCCCCTTAAAAGTGGACCTTACCAAGGAGATAAGACCTTCTTCCCCCTTAAGTGTATCTCATTCTTATCCTCGTATCCCTATATAAACCACTTCCTCTTACCCTTTTTGGTTACAATATAACACATAGTGAAAATGGTGGAGAGATAGAACCAGCTACAAAATTATGAAATATTTAGCTTTTGATAGAAGAAGATTAGTCTTAGATGAAAAAAGACTAGTATTTGGTAGCTAAAGCATGAGGAGATAGAGTTAGATATTTGAATCCATTTCATGTCAAGCTGGAGGAGGAAAAGAGTGTTGAAAAGGCATGTAGTGGGACTTGGATACCACAAAGGAGATCTCCAACGTCAAGGCTTCCGTTGTATTTCTATTTGAAGTTTATCTTAATAAAACTAATGGTTTATTTCCTATATCAGGTGTAATATTACATTTGATATCTTAGAACTCCTTGATCTTTTAAGTAGATTGGATTCGATTTTATGCTATCACGTTTGTTGTTGTTTCTTGCATGTTTGTTTCAAGTACTTGAACGAAAGGAACAAAAGGAAGCTGGAGCAAGGAAGCAAGATCACCATCAGGTGGGTTAGTGTTATAAGAGGTAGGCCCTCTTATTCAATTCTATTCTAAGGAAATTTACATTAGATTGTCTTGTTTGTGGCTAGATCCACTCTCTTGGGCTAGGGGGATCATCTATGTTCGTAAAGAGGATATTCCTACACCACACTCATCCAGGCACTCAATGGCCTTATCATAACAATTTAATTTGGTCCTATTAATAAATAGTCAATACATACCCAAAAGCATGCTATGTGAACCCAAAGGAAGAAAATTCAGATTTGTTTTTGTGGGCATGCCATTAATCTCAAATGCACAAGAATTCACCCAATGATGAACACTTCTCTTGGTCCCTATAGCCAACTACACCAACCAAGGTTCTACATGAACTTCCTTATTCAAATGGAACTGCTCCACTAGGTCAGGACTAATATAGCTATAATTCGATACAAGATCAATCAAATAGAAACAACTTAATCACAAATCTTTCCTTCCATCTCAACAATGGATACCTAGTGGTATGCCTCCCTACTATGAATTATTGCATTCTTCTGTAGAATGCTTTGGCCTACATCCCCAACTATGTGTTCCTCCTGAGCATTATAGATCTAAGGCCTACCACCCTAGTACAAGGTACAATCCTTCTTGTTATTTTCTCTAACACAAATCCAACACTTCAAGGGTTCTCTATGATTGCCTTTATTTTGCTACTCCACAGGCTAAGACCCATATCATTTCTCTACTAATTCAACTTCCTATTCAAAGAAAAAAAAATCTTGTCACTTGCATCCTGAGATTGTCATCACTTCTTAGGATATTTTCCTTTATTCTTCTCATTACCCTTCCCGTCATGCCTAAACTCAAGCTTTTTCTTTGACTCCTCATAGCAATGCTTCAACTACCTGATGGCTTCCTCCAGTGACCAAGGATTATCAAATTCAATACGGTCTTTGAATGCTAATGGAAGTCCATTGATGAGCTTTTGGATATTTTATTTCTCATCCTTGAGATAGGGAACATATCTCAATAGCTCTAGAAATATGGTTGTATGTTCTTCATCTGTCATGGACCCCATCCTAAGATCATAAAATTTCTTGTTGTTTCCATCATAATATCTCTCAGATAGATACTTCTTATTAAATTTTCTTTAAAAAATTCCAATACCACCTCCTCTTCCCTGATACCTCTGACATTCTTGACATCTTCCCACTAGATATATGCCTTTCCCCTGAGACCTAAGGTTCCTATCTTGGATTTCATATTCTTAGAGTAATCACGAAGTCTAAAGAATTTCCTCATTCCAAGAAGCCATGCTTCTACATCTTATGACTTGGTAATCTCACCATAAAAGGTAGGAGGCTTAGTTTTCTTTAATTATTTTGTAAAATATCCCTTCTCATTCCTCCTATAATGATGATAGTGGTGATGGTGATGATGTCTCTTGGAAGCAAAGCTATAATAAAATCCATGAGTACTAGCTCTCCTCTCAGGTGTATCGAAGGGTATGCTGCTCTTCGTTGTATCATCCCTGTCAAAAATGTGCATTTTCTAAAACCTACTTATGTCTACACCATTAGTATTTTCTTCTCGACTATCTCCATAACTGATCCCTAGTTGTCCTTGCTTCCGTAAATCTGAAAGGCTTTGGAGGATGATTGCATTAACCTCAGTTTTCTTTTCTTGAGCTTTCACAAGCCTTTCCTATTTTTCAATCAATTTATCATTGTCTTCCTTGAAACTTATGATTTATTCCTTCAAACTTCTCAATGTATCTATTATATCAAGAGAGTCTCCCTCTCCCTGTTGTTCAACTAACTTCTCCCATCCCACTAATGTCTCTCCTGGCTTGTATGGGAAGTCATATGAATTGTACTCAACTATTCTTCTCTTCATCTCTTAGCCTTCTATTTCCTACAACATGACATTATTAGATAAATTAAAATGTATAATCGAAATAACTACCTCAACTTACTCCTAGATAGATTATTGCATCAACATAGATCAATCTAGATTAGCGTGATACAACATCATAGGCATATCAGCTCATACATGGATATCATAACAATAACAATAAATAGCTAGCATGCATTCATGGTAAACATATAGAAAACTAAAATGCATGCATAACAATTTTCATTTACCGTGAGGTCTAGTGTTGTGAACCTACTCTGATATGACTTTGTAACACCCCACCCCACATTTACCCATTTTTACAATCTCACCAGGGTATACATGAGCTAAGATTTACTATGCATGATCCAGACTCCAATATTGAATTATGGAAACAAGGTCCATTTTCAACTTAATGAAACCATCCAAAGACACATGATCACATTGTTTTCAGCCAAACTTGACCCAACACTATTTCTTTTTAGTTTTTTTCCTTAAATTTAATACCACTTTCTATTTTTGGAAATTTTTCATGCCCTAACTTTTGAGGTTTTTTTGAGGACCTAAACAAAATTTTCAAGGAAATCGGAGAGACTATAAAAGCGCCCAATCTATTTCACATATTTGCTTTTGTCCTCCTTGTGGAGATCTTCGAAAGGAGGTATTAATATAGTCAAACGGAGATCGTATGTGAAAGTTAGTATCCTGGCAAGTTGACGGTCCAAATTATTCATTTATACAAATACTTTGTGACTATGGTACATATAGGTCATGAATGCATATTTTCTTCATTATTTTCATTAGTTCATCAAATATTCATCAAGAAGGCTTGCTTCCCTCTAGCACTACCTACACCAAAACACATATTAGCACATGCATTCATATAAAACAAACATGAGCCATCAAACCATGAATTAGATCTAGATCAAGGGAACATCATATAATAAGAAATATACAACGAATATAACTAGCATTTAACCAAAATGAAGCCATGAAAGAAAAATCATATAAACAATAGTAAATCAACACTTATTCTCATTGATCATGAATAAATAATAGCACATATTAGCATATGCATAGTACCAACCAAGTCCATAACTTCCATGTATAAACCGGCCATAGATTGGGTTGAACAGAATCTCTCTTTTAGACAATCAACCCCATATCGTATTCCAAGCATGAATGTGGTATTACAAGGGATAAACCAAAAGATAACCAAACAAGGAATCCATAGGTTAAACCACATCCACCTTCAAGCCACAGTGATCTCACTTAATACAGTCAAGAGATCGCCAAAACCAACACAAGCTTGGATGCCTCGAAATTTATTCACCATACCCAAAATAATTTTCCTATCTCCACCCACCTATCAAGAGCTTCCCAAAGAAAACCATCTCCATCCCTAACCCTTGGGAGTTTCCTAAGGCCACCTCAACCAGAACCCAAAATCTACTGATAATACAAATCTCAAACAATTAAGAAACCCACTACATCATGGCTATCCATGAAATGACATAGGAAAGTTTGTACATGACTATCATTCCAGGAAAATCACCATGCCAATGATAGAAAAATGACCTATAAACCAAGATCTCATAGATGTATAGCTTATTGAATTTTTAGGTAGGTGAAGATATGTTGTTTTCTAATCTTTAATCATTAATTCCTTCAATGCTAAAAGATATTTATTCAAAAAATTTCCCATGTGGCCTTTCTTTCTCCATTTTAAAAGATAGAAAACACCTTCAGTTGGGGGGAGGGGGGGTATTCATTACCACTTTTTAATTCCATATTATTATCGACCAACATGTTTGTCCAAATTGAATGTTATTATTCTTTGGTTTAAAGATTAATATGTTTTGAAAATATTCAAATTATGAGCAAGGATGGATTGATATGTATATGAGTGGGTCTACATTTTGAATGCATTTTCAAGTATTGTTTGTTGCAACAAGAATAAAAGTAAATGAGAAGAGTTTCCACCCAATAAAAAACACTTACAATACTTGTGGTTGCTACAAAAGAACCACCCACAAGAGTTGTCACTTAAATATCTTCAAAGAAAGAAGACTCTCAACAATAGCAAGCTCTTGAGAAAATGAAATAATTGAAGAAGACTTTGCAAGTCTTGGATGTATCTCAAAATCACAAAATGAGTTATTGAGAAATATTGCACACGTGAAGTCTATAGAAAGGAAGCTACATAAAATAAGATGACTTCAATCCATGAAAATCAATGTAATGTTGCATGAGGACATGCAACATCTTCAGTTGGGGGGAAATGTTGGGGCTCCAAAATTTCATCCATTTCACCCTCTTTTCTTTCACTTTCCTTTAGTATTTACCATATTCTACAACTCCATCATCCTACATTGATGGGACCAGCCCAAAGTTCCGCACGGTTCCACACAACAAAGATTTTAAATAATACAATATTACATTAATCACTAATTAAATGATTAAATAATGATTTTCTTGTGGACTTAACAGTTGTGGTTAACGTTTAATCTTCATATGATTCTAGACTTTGTTAAGGTGGAATTTACGACAACCTTTAGTATCACTATGCTGGTAGTACTTACCTTGGTTTTCATTTCCCGCTCCTCGGTCTATGCCAAAACCCTTCCTCCTGTCATTACTCAGTAATTTTTGCTCTGTGTTTCTTCTGTGCTGAGGGTTTGTTCTAGAAATTCTTAGGCTGCAAATGTATGATATTAAGCTGCGATTCTATGTGCGCCAGTCATGGACTACTCTGCCTATGAGTGTGGCACCTACATTTATATGGGTGACTTGTGGGCTCGGCTCCTTGAGCACAAGGTGATGACTATGCTCGTTTGCGTAGAGAACTGGTCACAGTATGTCCTATTTAGTCATTTGGCTTGTTCTCGCTTCACTGTTATTGTTCCTTAATGGTTATCTGACTGATTTAGATTTAATTCATGGTGTACATGCTACAGGTCACGTCTGCAGTGGCCTCCTCCTATTCGCGATTTCGCTTAGGTAACTTAACTCTCCATGATTTTTTTCTTCTCCTCCTCTTACGCTGGTTCTAACGATCTTGGCTCCTCTGTCTCAAGTTGTCATTGTGGCTCGTGACTTCTGGTTTTGCTTTCTCCTTGCGCGGCCAATACTCTAGGTAATTTCTTCCCTTAATGTAGTGACAATTCTCTACCCTTCATTTATTTCATTTAGTTGACAGTTTGCTAATAATCTTGCCCTGTTTTAGTTGTCTAGGTTGGGGTTTGGTTCGTGGGTGTGCTTGGTATGAAAGCCATGGTCCTTTTCCCGGTAGGCTCTGCCACTATCTCGACTTATTTTCTTATGCTTAGTTTCTGTCAGTTTAATGGGATTGAGTCTCAATATTTCTTTGTTAATATGCCTCTGTCGTCGCTATACGACTTGGGCTATTGGTACAAACCCTCGTTTGACTCTGTGAAATTTTGTAATGTTACAATGATTTTGAAAGGCTACCTGGAGGTTGTTCGCAACTCTCTTCTAGGGTTCCACTGGTTAATTTGATTTGATAACTATCTGTTGTATACAATTAAATATGTTTATGTATATCTTTTTGGAATTGAAACCCTCATCTAGGGTTCTAATGGCTAACTCGGCTCTTTAACTGTTAGTTCGCTATCTCCGCACCCTCTGTCAGATGTGTGTGAACATATATATATATATTACTTATATATATATTTATATATAATATATATATATATATATATTATATATATGTATGTTTTGTATGTATTATGTATGTAGTATTTATGTATGTATGTATGTTGATGTATGTATGTATGTATGTATGTTGTGTGTATATATGTATTGTATATGTATATGTATATATGTCATGTCTATGTCTATTGTATATATCTATATATAGAATTAATATTATAATATATAATTATATATATATATATATTATATTGTTTGGAATGAAAATAAATCACAATGTTTTAGTTTATGTCCATTTACCTCTGTTCTGGGGTTTCATTACTAGCATTCACATACTCGCCTTTGCTCGAACTGTTTGTAATTTCGCTTGTCTGTTTTAGTCTTGGTCTCTCTTCGTGGATTACCAACTTTCATTCTGGAAACTTGCGTGCAACCCTTGTTTTCTGCGTGTTGTTATTTTAGAAAAGAAAATAAATGAAATAGTTTGCATGCACCATGTCTGCTAATCTGGTTGTTCAATGATTAGGAAAACAATAAAGAAATATTATAATGGCTATTACAGATGGATTCGAATGAATAAAAATTGTTTGCTCTACTTTTTATTACTTATGCTCGTACGTTGAACCTTTAGAATGATTTACAATCTTCCATTTGTACTTTTTGTCCACAGTTATCTGAACTATGTGTAGTTACTTTTCAGTTTCTATTTTATTAGTTATACAACTATTTATGCATCCAGTTATGCTTTCATTGCAATATTTTACATTTGACATGTTTGTCTTTTTTTTTCTAAAATGAAAGAAACAATTATAAAACTATTGTTTATTAAATATAGACAAGACAGTGACCCTAACTGACTAGATTGTTCCCTAACTGATACTGAAATTAAAAAGAAACAAATTCCTACATTCTACTTTGACTATTTAAACGTAAAGAAACCAATCACTGATAAAAATTTCCACCTTGGCGGAGACCAACACCCGGTCATGGTGCCCTTAGCTAGATGCTCCTGCATCAGGCTCCCGGGGTAAAAAGAAATCATAACTCCGGTCCATGGGCTTCTCGACTAAAGAACCCACCTACTCTATTTGCCTGGCATCAAACCACGAACTATCCTCAATAGGATAGTTCTTCCACTTGACCAGATATTGCAGATACTCCTTCCATCGAGTTCGTTTGGCCACCTGAGTGTCGAGGATTCTCTCAATTTCGGGATGTTGAACGTAAAGCATTTGTCTCATCTAAGTTTCACTTCCATCTTGGGTGTCTTGTGTAGGCCGTGTGGTTCTGTCATCTTCTTCTAGATCAGTAGTGTAGGGAAACAGGTTTACCACATTAAATATGGGCAAAATGCCTATCCCTAGTGGCAGTTGTATTTCATAGGCATTTGCTGAAAAATTCTGGAGGACTTTGTAGGGACCTATCTTCTTGTACTTTAGCTTGTTGTATGCACCTCTAGGAAAATGTTCCTTGCGCAGATGCACGAGAATTCATCCCCTATATTAAATTGCACTTCTCTCCATTTCAAATCTACTGCTGCTTGTACTTTTGGCTGTTGTCCTGCAATTTAATTTTCACCTGCTCATGCAAATCTTTCATCGCATTAGCAAAATCTTCCCCATCAGCACTTCGCCTTTCCTGCTATCCTAGATCTTGCAACCCATGCACTTCGTGAGGATGCATGCCATAGAAGATCTGAAAAGGACTGCAACCCGTGTTGCGATTGGGCAATTCATTATAAGCGAGCTCTGCCTAGGCAAGTACTCAATCCCACATCCGCGAATTCTCACCAATCAAGCTTCATATCAGGTTCCCCAGACTTCTATTTACCACCTACGTTTGCTCGTCGGTCTGTGAGTGATAAGCAGAACTGTAACTCAACTGTGTGTCCATCTTCTTCCACAGGGTGTGCCAAAAGTGCCCTGTAAACTTCACATCCCTATTAGAAAGAATAGGCTTAGGCAAACCATGTAGCCTGACAATCTCTGTAAAGAACAAGTGGACCATGTGAGTGGCATCACTAGTTTTTCTACAAAGGATGAAATGGGCCATCTTCAAAAACCGGTCAACTACTACCATCATTGAGTCATAACCCTGTTGTGTCCTTGGTAGACCCAAGACAAAGTCAAAGTTGACTGAGTCCCACGGTCTACTTGGAATGGGCAATGGTGTGTAAAGTCCCGTGTTTTGACTGTGTCCTTTTGCCAATTCACACATTTTACATCTGGTCACAAGTCTTTGTACATCCCTTCTCATTTTTGGCCAAAAGAAAAAATGGTTGAGCTGCTCTAATGTCTTGTCTATGCCAAAGTGTCCAGCTAGACCTCCACTATGCTTCTCTCCAATGATATTCTCTCTCATCAAGTAGTCAAGAATGCATAACTGTCCTCCCCTAAACAACAACTTCTCCTACAAATTATAGTCCAACCATGGACTATTGTCTCCCACCAAAGGATTCTGGCACGCTTTGTAAGCCTCCTTAAAATCTATGTCAATCTAATACAAATCTTTCAAGTGCTCAAAACCCAACAGTTGTATAGTACTCTCCTGCAAAAGTAAGGCTCTTCTGCTCAATGCATCCACCACCTTGTTGGCCTGCCCGCTGATGTGTTTCAACACAAAGGTGAAATTCTACAAATATTCAACCCACTTAGCATGTTTATGATCAGCTTGTGCTGTTGCATCACCAACTACAGTGCAAAATTATCCGAGAACAAAACAAATTCATTCCCCAACAAATAGTGTCTCCAATGCTTCAGTGCTTGGATGACAGCATAAAATTCCTTATCATAGGATGAATACTTCTTCCTGCTTTCATTCAACTTCTCCCTGAAAAATGCAACGGGTTTATCCTCCTAGCTAAGTACGGCTCCAATAGTCATACCTCTTGCATCACAGCAAACCTGAAAAATATTTTTAAAATCTGGCAAACTCAGGATCAGACTCTCTGTGATCTTCTACTTTAGTAGCTGAAAACTCCTCTCTACTACCTCAGTCCAATGAAAAGGCTGACTTGCTTTTTTGATAGTGTCCAACATAGGTGCATAGATTTCAATGAAATTTTTTATAAATTTTCAGTAAAAACTCGCCAGCCCATGAAAACTATGTACCTCAAATAAGATTTTTAGGTATGGCCAATTGACTATCACTACAATCTTCTCTAGATCCATATTTAGCTTGTTTTCTGGTATTAAGAAGCCCAAATAAACTAATTCTTTCTATGGAAAAGTACACTTTTTCAGATTTATCAGCAGCTTATTCTGCTGCAATTTTTCCATCACTTTTCAAACATGTCGAAAGTGTTCCTCCCTCGTCTTGCTAAAAATTAATATGTCATCTAGGTACACTATCACAAACTTCTCAATGTATTCTTTTAGCATTTCATTCATTAACCACATAAAGGTACTAGGTGCATTTCTTAGTTCAAATGGAATTACCAGCCACTCATATAGTCCCTCGTTAGTCTTGAAGGCTACCTTCCACTCATCCCCCTCTCGAATTCGAATCTGGTGATACCCACTCTTTAAATCAATATTAGAAAAATATGTTGCCCCACTCAGGCAATCCATCAAGTCATCCATCTGTGGCAGTGGAAATTTGTACCGAATGGTGATCTTGTTGATGGACCTCAAGTCTGTGCACATCCGCCATTCTCCTCCTTTCTTGGGAGCGAGAACTATTGGAACTGCGCAAGGGCTCAAACTCTCCCTTATCAACCCTTTGTCTAGCAATTCTTGCACCTGTTTTCTAATCTCCTCATTGTCTACGGGGCTCATCCACTATGCTTCCTTATTCGAAAAATTTGCTCCGGGTATAAAGTCAATATGATGACTTATGCTTCTTTTAGGGGGCAGTTTATCTGGCAAGTCATCCACCACTATATCACTAAACTCCTACAACATCTACTGGATTTTTGTGGGTAATTCTGACACCTTTGTGTGTAGCAACACCGTCTTTGCTCTTCTAACAATAGCATAGCTCACCTCACTATCTTCAACTTGTTTCAAAAACTTCTTTTCACTCATTAACAACACTCTCGTCTCACTTGTTCCTGATGTCTCTTCCTCCTTGATGGGCACAAGTGTGTGCTTGATCCCATCTTTGACAAACTTATAACAGTTTGTCTTGCCATCATGTACCACCTTCCTGTCATACTACCATGGCCTGCCTAGTAGTATATGACATACATCCATCGGCATTATGTCACAAATGACTTTATCCCTATATCTGCTGATATGAAACTCCACTTCGCATTACTCATCTACCAACAACTGATTGCCCTTTTGCAGCCATGATACCTTGTAAGGAGTGGGGTGTTTCAAACGCTTCAACCCCAACTTTTCCACCATCTCCATGGACACCAAATTATATGTACTTCCACTATCAATAATCAACTTACAGCACTTACCGTGTGACTTACAAACCATTTGAAACAAAGCTTTCCACTAAGTTTTTTCAACTATTTACCCGGCTGGTTTCACCAACACCTTGTTCAAAACTAAGGCTTCCCCTATTTCTGGCACATTTTCTGCTTCTTGGGGAGGTGCCTTTGCTTCTTCTAGCTGTGCGACATACGCACCCCTCTGTTCGCCTTGTTCTACCTCGGGACACTCAAAAGATCTATGCCCCCACTTGTGACACCTGTAACATTGATAACTAGCTCCTCTGCCTCGGCCATTTCCCCTGCCTCGCTGATATGGCCTACCACCTCTCATGTTGTCACCTTTCTCTGTTGTTCTGGAAGCTTTGGAACTGTTTCCTTCTTCATTACTGCTAGTAGTTCACCCTCCGCCATAAGACTGTCCTCTTCCTCTGCCGGTTCCCCGTCCTCTCCTAGCATTTTGTTTTCTGGAAATCTACTCCTCTACTTTCATAGCACTCTGATATGCTTCTTTGATGTTTTTCGGAGAAAGAATGCTAATTTCATCTAATATTTCTAATGTTAAGCCATTTACATACCTAGTTGTTTTCTCCTGGGTGTCCTCTGTATAACCGGTCCTTAAATTCACTCGATAAAACTCATCAGTGTACTCCCTTACTTTCATCCCTTTCTGCTTCAGATTCTGCACTTGCCCGTGTAATGCAATCTGGTAATCCTTAGGTAGAAATCTGCCTTTCAACTTGGCCACCATCCTTGACCATTTCTTGATCGGCAACTTGCTCAACCTCCTTCTCTTTGTTTGGACACTGTCCCACCATAGGGTTGCGTGTCGCTTCAACTTTTTCGCAACGAACTTAACTCTACAGTCTTCACTGACCTCTTCACACTCGAAATACTTATCCAGCTCGTTAATCCAGTCCAACAGAACTTTTGTGGACAAGCTGCCATCATAATTTTGCATTTCTGGTTTAGGCTTGCTGCTCGCCAATAGGACTGACCTTACCAGTCTCATTTCCAACCCTTCTTCATCTGATCCAACTATTATTACTATAGTTTCCTCTTTGTTGTCATCACCTACCGACAGATCTCTTCTTCTCCCTGCTTCAATTACCTCTAAACGGGCAATAAGGATCCTGATCTCCTCTCTCAATCTTTCCTCTACTATCCTCTGAGCACCGCTTCCACGACTTCTTCTTCCTACCTCCATTTCTCAAGCCAATTCTGAATCCTACTCTGATACCACTAAGATGGGACTAGCCTCAAGTTCCGCACAACAAATATTTTTAAATAATACAATATTACATTAATCACTGATTAAATGATTAAATAATGATTTTCTTGTGGACTTAACAGTTGTGGTTAACATTTAATCTTCAAATGATTCTAGACTTTGTTAAGGTGGCATTTATGACAGTCTTTAATATCACTGTGCTAATGGTACTTACCTTGGTTTGCATTTCCCGCTCCTCGGTCTATGTCAAAACCCTTCCTCCTATTGTTACTCAGTCATTTTTGCTCTGCATTTCTTTTGTGCTGAGGGTTTGGTCTGGAAATTATTATGCTGCAAATGTATGATATTAAGCTGTGATTCTATGCACACCGGTCATGGACTACTCTACCTGTGAGTGTGGCACCTGCGTTTATCTAGGTGACTTGTGGGCTCGACTCCATAAGCACAGGGTGATGAATCTGCTCGTTTGCATAGAGAGCTAGTCACAGTATGTCCTATTTAGTCATTTTCCTTGTTCTCGCTTCACTGTTATTGTTCCTTAATGGTTATCTGACTAATTTAGAGTTGATTCATGTTTTGCATGCTATAGGTCACGTCTACAGTGGCCTCCTCATGTTTGCGATTTAGCTCAAGTAACTTAACTATCCATGATTTTTTTCTTCTCCTCGTCTTATGCTAGTTCTAACGATCTTGGCTCCTCCATCTCAGGTTGTCATTGTGGCTCGTGACTTCTGGTTTTGCTTTCTCCTTGTGCGGCCAATACTCTAGGTAATTTCTTCCCTTAATGTAGTGACAATTCTCTACCATTCGTTTATTTCTTTCAATTGACAATTTTCGAACAGTCTTGCCCTGTTTTGGTTGTGCATGTTGGGGTTTGGTTCATGGGCATGCTTGGTATGAATGCCACAGTCCTTGTTCCGGTAGGCTCTTCCAATGTCTCGACTTATTTTCTTGTGCTTAGTTTGTGTCGGTTTAATGGGATTGAGTCCCATTTTTTCTTTGTTAATATGCCTCTGTCATCGCTATGTGACTTGGGCTGTTGGCAAAAACCCTCGTTTGACTCTGCAAAATTTTGTAATGTTACAATGATTTTGAAAGACTGCCTAGAGGTTGTTTGCAACTCTTTTCTAGGGTTCCACTGGTTAATTTGATTTGATAACTATTCATTGTATACAATTAAATATGTTTATGTATATCTTTCTGGAACTGAAACCCTCGTCTAGGGTTCTAATGGCTAACTCATCTCTTTAACTATTAGTTGGCTATCTTCGAACCCTCTATCTATATACAAATATACATATACATATTTGTTCTAGAATGAAAAGAAATCAAAATTTTTTAGTTTATGTCTGCTACCTCTGTTCTGGGGTTTTATTACCAGCGTTCACATACTCGCCTTTGCTTGAACTGTTTGTAATTTCACTTGTCTGTTTCGGTCGTGGTCTCTCTTCGTGGATTACCAACTTTCAATCTAGAAACTAGCATGCAACCCTTGTTGTCTGTGTGCTGTTCTTTTAGAAAAGAAAATAAATGAAATAGTCTGCATGCACCATGTATGTTATTCTAGTTGTTCAATGATTAGGAAAACAATAAAGAAATATTATAATGGTTGTTATAGATGGATTCGAATGAATAAAAATTGTCTGCTCTACTTTTTATTACTTATGCTCGTATGCTGAACCTTTAGAATGATTTACAATCTTCCATTTGTACTTTTTGTCCACAGTTATATGAACTGTGTGTAGTTATTTTTTAGTTTCTATTCTATTAGTTATACAACTGTTTATGCATTCGGTTCTACTTGCATTGCAAGATTTTACATTTGACATGTTTGTCTTTTTTTTTCTAGAATGAAAGAAACAGTTATAAAACTATTTTTTATTAAAGACAGACAAGACAGCGACCCTAACTGACTAGATTGTTCCCTAACTGATACTGAAATTAAAAAGAAACAAATTCCTACATTATACTTTGACTATTTAAACATAAAGAAACCAATCATTGATAAAACTTTCCACCTTGGCAGAGACCAACACCCAGTCATGGTGCCCTTAGCTGGATGCTCCTGCATCATACATTAAGACCATTTTCATGATCAGATATGGGTTTATGATTATTATTTTCCAATGCATTAATTTATTATTTAACAGGTATTCACTGACATATAAAATTTGGATGATTTTTTTTTTTTAATGTTTGTAGGCATATTTGAAGATTATAGCAAAGTCGTATTTGGCCTCTAAGTCTCAAATTTAAGTTTCCTCTTCGAACTCTTGAATATTTGAGGAATATTTAAGATCATTGATCATGCACATTTAATGGAGGAGAATCATGGAAGTTTTCATAAGTGTCTCCTATCAAATATTTAGATATTTGTGAGAGGATATGAAGAGATGTTACTTGTTATATGTTAACACATGGTTGTAACGACATGAGATATTTGTGGATATATGGGAGATATGTGGATCTAGGAGAGATTTGTAGATCTAAATTTATTAATTAGTTATCTTAGTTTTTGTATAAATATGAGTGTCTTCTCCATTCCAAGGGGTATTAAGTTTTGGAATGCTAAGGATTGATTATGCTTATACTTGATATTATGTGTTGGCCCTCAATTTTGGTCTATTTTTTCTTGAGGAAACTTACTTAATCCTTATATTTTCCATCTATATTCCATTATATCCATCCCATTTTGATGTATGCCATGCATATTCAGATATTTAATTTTAATTTTGCAATTTATAAAGCTTTTATGAAAATTTGATTTCAAGTGCAAATTTTAACAGAATCATAAATTCTCGTAATAGAAATATGGATGACATGTTTGCAGGACACTTGGGCTTGAGTTAGATGCATGGATATAAATCTTGGGAACTAGGACTGAACTAATTCCACTTGTTTTGGTCAAAACAAGCTTTATTAAGCCCGGTCAAGGCTGGTCAAGCATGACTAGTCACCCAGAAAATCCCTAGGAAATAGGGCAGTTTTGTGATTTTATGGGATTGTCCATATTTCTTGGGATGGATTGAATGAATTCAACTTAGATAGATGGATATGAGTAGATATGATTTTAGAGAGACTTTAGATTAGTTTTTTTCATAAACTTCTATTTAAGCCAAGACTTTGAAGGCTTATGATATGTAATTTTTGTATCATTTTATGCCGAGACATTTGGATTTTGGATATTAATTTGAAGAACATGTTCTACTTTCATTTTGATGTTCATTGATGTGGATGAGTGAATGAAGTTTCAGCATTTGATATCAACCTCAAGTGTGCAAAGCAAGGGTGGAGTTTCCCCACTCCAAGCTAAGTACACTTCATTGTTAGATTAGTTTAATTTTCCATGAACTAGTTACTTTAGAATTTGTTTATTTTCTTTGTTTCAGATTTTCTTATGAATTGATGTGTGATGATTTATATTATTGAATTTTATTTTGTTTATCTCTTTAGTAAGATGGGGCAACAAAGTGTTCAAGTTTAATTCTCCTTCTATTGAATTGATAGATTAAAGCTAGAATTCTCCTTTGTTACATGCAAGCAGTTTTCCTTATGTATTTTTAGTTTTCAAATGATAGCATAATGATAAATGAATTGTGATGAAAAATGCCCAAATATCTCTTAATTTAAGAGTCTCCTTCATTTTTGATTTATGCATCTTAAGCTATTGTTAATTCATGATTTCTGATTTCTATTCATTAAGTGATAATTGAGAGAGAATGACACAAATGGATCTCTTAAGTTAGGAGCCACTTCATCTTTCCTTCATTGCAAAAGTGAGTTAGAAATTGTTAGTATAGGTTTATATTTGTAATATGTACTTCTTTAGTTCTTTAAAATTCATCTTCTAAACTTGGCTATACCTGATATCCATATATTGTGGACTTGCCTCCAAGTTTTACACACCTAGATTTATAATGAATACTTGTGTTAATTTGTGTTAATAAATTAGCTCATCATTTTGGCACCATTGCTGGGGAGGCAATTATCAGCATAGTCAAACAGAAAGATAAACAAAAACACTAAAAATTTGATAAAAGAAAAAAATAAAAAATTAGTTAAGATCAATTTCTTTTGTTATGTTTCTTTATGCCTAGAAATAGAGATCCTCAAGGTAGATTTATTAAAAAAAACCCCCATCAATAGAAGTAGGACCATCAAAGCTAACAACACCAGTTGCTGGTAAACCAACAATTGAGGATTTGGAAGAAAAACAAAGAACAGGACAAAGATTAACTTTAATTGAAAGGCAAACTTTGTTAGCCTGGGAGGTGAAAAGAAAACAACCTTCAACAACAACACCTACTTTAGAAAAACAAAAATAATTTGTTAAGGAAACACAACCCATTTTCTAATCCATAGATCAACCTATTTTTGAACAACTTGAGCCTCAAGTTGACATTGAAACAATTGAAGCTATGGCAGAAGAGGGACATGGATCCGTTATTCTTACTCCTGAACAAAAACTTGAATATGAAAGAAAACAAAGAGAGTGGAGAAGACAAAGAGAGGAAGAGGCAAAATGAGAAAATGATAGGAAAGGAGAAGAGGATAGGAAAAGACAAGAAGATGGTGGTGATCAGGAAACTACTTTTGACTTTCCAATATTGGATACAAGTGTAGTATTAGGAGAAGATGTGAAAATGAAAAATATTCCACCTTCTGTATTGCCAAATTTTTATGGAATGTCAACGGAAGATCCTGATTCCTTTATGTTTGAATTTGATATCTTGTGTAGAACTTATGGATACACTAATGACATACACAAGCTTCATCTCTTTCCTGCTACATTGAAAGCAGTAACCTTAAAATGGTTCATGGGTTTAGGAGAGCAAACAATAGCTTCTTAGGATGAAATGAAATCAATCTTTCTTAAAAAATAGCAAGCCTATTGTAGGCCTAGGGACTCCAAGGAGTATTTTTTCAGAATGACACAACAAGAAGATGAGAGTCTAGAAGAATACCTAGAAATATTTGCATATAATCTACAAAAATCTAAACAAAATTCTATAAACCAAGACATCATTCGAGCAACCTTTCTCAAAGGTATAATAGATGAACACCTTGACATTCTAAATGTAATGGGAAAGGGTGACATTTCAAAGTCACCATTCAATGAAATTGTAGATTTATGTCAAAAATATTCTAGAGGAAGATAAAAAACTAGAAGGAGAGATGTTAGTTCAAAAGTAGAAAAGTCAGCAGCAGGAGTAACAAGAGTAGAGATAGGAAGCTTGCTAGAAAACTTCAAAACTGATCTCCTAAGTACATTAGGGACACAAGTAGATGTTCTAAAAGCAAACAAAAATAAAGAAGAACAAGAACAAATTTTAGCAATATTTTGTCCCAAATGAGAAAGAAACATGCATTAGGAGAATGTCCTTTGGATAATGTTCAAGTGTGTCGTCTTTGTATAGAAAATAATTCAACAAAATATTGTCTAAGGTTGAAGGAATTACAAATGAATCCAATGGAAAAAGTGCAAGGAACAGAAGGTTTCTACTATGTGGCACCAAGAAGACCTTGGCAACCAAGGAGTCCTCAACAAAATATGCAACAATTCCCGCGACAAAACTATCAGTATCCACCTCAAAATTCTTGGAATACTCCAATGCCATGGCAAGCTTGGCCTCCACAACAATATCAAAACCAACCTACATAAGGTTGGAGGGGATATGGTTATGGAAATCAGCCACCTCAACAATACCAAAAACAATACCAACAACAATATCAATAGTCATTTCCATACCAACAATACCAACAATATCCGCAATCCATGCCATTTCCGCAACAAAATTTTACATATCCATTATCCATGCCATTTTTGCAACAAAATTATCCACCACTACTAACACAACCACAACACTTATATCTACCTTCAAACCAGCCCAAATCAACTCAATTACCAGCCTAGCCAGTGGCAAGCAATAAAATGGATAAACTTGCATACAATGTTGAAGAAGTAGCATATTTTCCAACATATTCTATTCTTCCCATAAATGATGTCCATTTAAGGTATGGAAATGCGCTTAAAAAGGATTCTCTTTTCGATCATAGAAGAACCAAATGAACAAAGAGAATAGCCTGAAACATCACAGTCAGAAAAGAAAATTCAGAAAGGAAAAACTATTATAACTCAAACACCACCCTATCCTGAGAGGTTAGTAGAGAAACAAATTGAAATGAGCCTTCCTGAATTTGACATTTTGAATGAATTGAAAAATGCTTATGTAAAAATTCTTTTATTGAAAGAAATAAAAAAAATACCAATATATGCTAAAACAATAAAGGAATTATGCATCAAGAAAACTGGTAAAAAGAAGAAGGATCCTACTACAATCCAAGTCATTGGCAAATTAGCAAGCCTCATGTCCACAAAAACAGCAATAGAAAAATCTATTGATCTTGGTATCCCTATGGTTACTATTTCAATAAATAACTTCACAGTTCCAAACACATTGATAGATTTGGGAGCTGTTATAAATATAATGACTATGGAGACAATGAAGTATCTACATTTAAACAACATTAGATCTACTTCTACAATCCCAGAGTTAGCAGATAGATCTAAATTTGTACCAAAAGGAATACTAGAAGATATTATATTCTCTTTGGATTCAGGAGAGTATCCTGTTGACTTCCTCATCTTGCAGCCAAAAACAAATCTGGGAGGACATCCTCTAATCTTAGGCAGACCATGGTTAGCCACTGCCGATGCCTTTATAGGATGTAGATCTGAAAGTATGATTATTGCACATGGAGATGAAAGGAAACACATTACACTTTATTCTCCTGCACAATCGCCTTCTTTAGAATCAATGCTTTAAGAACAAGAACAACAACAAACTAAATCAGTTATAAGTATCAATCAAGTCTTTTATCTTAGAGAAGAAGAAGAAAATGAAGATTTAATGGATCTTTTCATCTCATAACCAAATATTTCAAAGCAGCTTAGACAGATTCAATTTGAAGCTACAAATAATCTTTTGAATCAGTGTTTTCATGAAACTTGTACAATCCAATCCTTGCAAGAATCCTTTACAAACATTTTTCCTGTAAACACAATTACCAATTCAACAACAAAAACAATTGAGATATATCCAGGAAAACACTTGAACATTGGTAACCATTTGCAATCATCAAAAGAACAAGAGGTAATAGCATTATTACAAAAATATTTAAAAGATTTTACCTGGGATTATACAGACATGCAAGGAATTCATCCCAACACGTGTATTCACCACATCTATACAGATGAACAATTTAAACCAGTAAGACAACCTCAAAGACGAATGAATCCCATGATGAAAGAAATAGTGAAGAAAGAGCTGCAAAAACTACTCAAAGTTGGGTTCATCTATCCTATATCAGATAGTCAATGGGTTTCTCCATTGGTAATTGTACCAAAGAAAAATGGGAAGTGGAGAATATGTATAGATTATCGGAAATTGAACAAAGCAACATTAAAAGATCATTTTCTGCTACCATTCACTAACCAGGTTCTAGACTCATTAGCTAGGAAGAATTTTTTCTCTTTCCTAGATGGGTTTAGTGGGTATAATTAGATTAGAATAGCAACATAAGACAAGGACAAAACAACACTTACCTGCCCATGGGGAACCTACGTATATAATGTTTTGCCATTTGGACTATGTAATGCACCTGTAACTTTCCAAAGAGTATTGCTTGCGATATTTGTTGATATAATCCATGAATGTGTAGAAGTCTATATGGATGATTTCATGGTATATATAAACACATATGATGATTGCTTAAACAATCTTGAGAAAGTTTTAAAATGATGCATAGAAACAAATTTGTCCTTGAGTAATGAAAAATACTACATGATGTTAACCGAAGGGATAGTTTTGGGACACCATATTTCCTCATCAGGAATTAAGGTGGATCCAGCCAAAATACAAGTCATTGTGAATTTAATACCACCTACGACTCAAAAGGAGGTAAAGAGTTTCTTGGATTATGCAAGCTACTATAGAAGATTCATAGAAAACTTTAGTAAAATAGCCCAACCTCTATTCAAGTTGTTAGCAAAGGATGTCGAATTCCAATGGACAAATCATTGTCAAAATGCATTTTAGATATGAAAGAAAAACTATCAATTGCACCCATCCTTCGAGGACCAAACTAGTCTTTTCCATTTCATATTTCAACGGGTGCATCTAATACTTCTATAGGTGCATCACTTGGACAGAAGGAAAACGTGTTCAATTATGCTATATACTTCATAAGCAAAAACTTGACACCTATAGAATTGAACTACACAGTCACAGAAAAAGAAATGTTAGTTGTAGTACATGCAGTGAACAAATTCAGGCATTACATAACAGGATACCAAGTATTTATTCATATAGAACATTCAACAATCAAATACTTTATGAACAAATCAATCAAAAATGGAAGAATAACAATATGGTTACTGCTAATGCAAGAATTTAACATTACAATTCAAGATCGACCAGGGAAAGACAATCAAGTGGCCGATTTTCTTTCAATATTACATACACCCAATGATCCAAATCTTGTTGCAGATAAATTTCCAAATGAACATTTGTTTGCAATAATAGTAAAAGCACCATGGTTTGCAGACATAGAAAACTATCTATCTTCTGGAAAATTTCCAACTTAGTTTTCAAAGAAACAAAAACGAAAGATCATTAGAGAAAGCTCTAGATATAGTTGGGTAAATGGTGATCTTTTTTATACTAGTTCAGATTTAATAATAAGAAAATGTGTGAGAGAAGATGAGATATTATAAATCTTGAAAGCATGTCATGATGAACCGTGTGGTGGCCATTTTGTAGACAAGCAAACAGGCTATAAGGTGCTGCAATTGGGCTACTGCTAGCCAGAAATTTTCAAAGACTCCAAGGCTTATGTCAAGAGATGTGACAGTTGCCAAAGAATAGGGAGACCAATAGTATTAGATGATATGCCACTTAAACCACAAGTTCTCATGGAACCATTTGAGCAATGGGCTCTAGATTTTGTGGGACCAATAAATCCACCATCAAATGGGAATAAGTACATCTTGGTATGTATAGATTATGTAACCAAATGGGTGGAAGAAAAAGCAATCACAAAGGCAACAGAAAATATAGTGTTCACCTTCCTCTTTGAGGAAATATTTGTGAGATTTGGCGTGCCTAGACAGATTGTAACTGATCAGGGAGAATAGTTTACTTCAAAACGTGTTCGGGATCTTACGGAAAAGTATAAGATAAAGCACCAGAAATCAACACCATATCATCCTCAAGAAAACAGACAAGTCAAAGCAACAAATAAAGTCCCAGAAAACATAATGACCAAAATAGTACAACTGAATAAGAAGGACTGGTCAGAAAAGTTAAGAGATGCACTATGGGCATATAGAATAACATGGAAAAACACAACTGGGTTTAGTCCATACCAGTTAGTATATGGAGAAGAAGTCTTACTGCCCATAGAATTTCAAATACACACATTTAAGTTGGCATCAAAACTAGGACTAGAACTGTCTGAAGCACAACAACAACAGATAATGGAATTAAATCAAGTGGATGAATATCGACAATAGGCAATAGAACACACAACATTGGTACAACAACAAAGAATGAAATGGCATGACTAATTCATCAAGAACAAAACATTCAACAAAGGAGACTGGGAATTATTGTTTGACTCCAAATTCAAAGATTTCAAGGCCAAGTTCACAACACATTAGTTAGGGCCATACGAGATAGAGGAAATCTTTGACAATGGAGTTGTTCAAATCAAAACAATTGATCAGGAATCTACATCATTTTTGGTAAATGGACATAGACTCAAAGTTTACAAGAAGCTTATCAACAAAGAATAATTCATGAAACAACTGATACAAGAGATAGAACTGGAAGTAATGGAATAACATAGCCATGTAACTTCCAGTACTCCAGAAGAATAAAAGAAAAATAAAAATAAACAAAAAAATAAACAAAATGAGGAAACAACAAAACAAAAAAAGAGTTTGCTAGTGAAAACTAGGCAACTGGCACCAAAAAAACAAGAATTCATAGAGGAAAACCAACTCGTTTTGGACTGTATGAATTCACAACTTCTTGTTCTACTTTGATAACAGCTTTGTTTTGTAGAAAAGCCTCCAAAGAAACATGACTTGAGGAAAAGTCTACAGATAAGCAAGCGAGAAGATCACACAAGAAACTTAAATGTGTAGGAATTGATGACGGAACTTGTATTGTTCGCAGCTGGGACCCGAAATATTTTTTGAAACCAATGTTAGTTGGGACCTAAAATATTTTTAAAACCAATGTCAGTTGGGACCTAAAATATTTTTGAAATTGATGATAGTTGAGGACCTGAAATATTAGAAAATAACATTTATATATTGCATGAACCTGAAATGTTAAAAAAACATGTATAAATTGCATGATAGTAGGGACCTAAGTTATTATGAATTAATTGCAGAGGGACCTGAAATGTTAGCAAAAACATGTACATGTTGCATAAAAATGTGCATGACAGTTGGGACCTAAGTTATTATGAAAGAATTTCAGAGGGACCTGAACGACATCGGCAATCCAAGAACCAGAATCAATGAAGAATGCTAGAATAGAAGGCAAAAATAAACTCTATGTTTCAATCTATCTAAGACATTTGAGCAGAAGATCTCATCCAATATTGTCGGGGAAGTACAAGTATTGTGAGTACAACATTTTGCTCTTGTAAATTCGAATTTCCTTTTAGAAATTTTTAGAGTTTGTTAAAATTGAGATTAGTACCTGAATGCATATTCATTACATTACCTTCATCCTATAACCATTATTTTATACCCATTATCCTATGTATATCCTACATTTACATTCTACATTTACCCTATACCTAATCCTATGTACATCCTATATTTCATTCCATGACCCTAACATTCCATAACCCTAAGTATTTTTCCTCAAAGAAAAAGGGATTAAAAAGGATGCAATGAGTTGAAACCTGCACAAAAAAATCAAACATTAGTACTATGGAGATAATTTTAAACATGACCTAGGTGGTCATTTTAAAATTAAAGAGATATATAGTAAAACATAAGGGATATGCGGATAATGAAATATATTGCAAGAAAATACAAAATCGAAATGATTTATGTATTAACCTTATCATAGCGCATAAAAAGAAATTCTATTGGTAATATATTGATGGTGTAAATTTATAATGGAAAATGGAATACAATATGATGGAAAGCAATATGGTAATACAAGGGGGTGAGAATATTATCATAGCAAACCTTATGGAAATACAATGTGATGGTGCAAGGTTATCATACCAAGCTTTATGATAATACGATGGAGTACAGTCATCATAGCAGCCAGGTGGTAATGCATTGCAAACCCAATGAAAAACATAATGAATGACCGATAGTCATGCAATCAACGTGGTAATGAGGTAATGTACATATGACAGTCATGGATAGTGAGGTTGTATGTAGGAGGAAAGACATGACTGAATTGAAGGACGGCTTCAAATGAATCAAACATAACCTAAGCTAAAATCATAATAAAAAAAATTAAATGCAAACAATAAACCAGATGGTGTCGACAGCACGGTGCAAATAATTACAAACAGTTCCATTTATCAATTCGATGGTATATGCATGGTATATGGTCAAAGGGATGACCACAAGGGCATTGTCCAATGAATATTATACACAACATACCAGTCAAAAGGACAACAACCAAATAAGTGAAACGGTCAAAACGTTTTGAGACAACAGAGAAATAAACCCTATGTGTTCAAACAGAGAAGAGCTCCGCCATTGTTAAAGCTCAGAACCGTAAATTTGTTGCCATCACAACCATTGAGAGGCTCAAGAATACAATAGATGCCATTGGCCAGCAGTTGAAGGAAGTAAAAACATTTTGACAGAGGAAGTGAAGGTAGAAATAGAGCGATGAGGACAGAGAGAGATAAGAAGGGTAAGTCGATGGAGGAAGTGGAGTTAGTTATCAAGAATCTCGTAGAGAACTGAGGTAAGTAAAATCTAATTCGTTTATTTGATACAATGTGGATTGCAAAGGAAATATCGAGATCCTTTTCACTGAAATATTTCAATATGACTGTCTATCATTTATGAAGTTTTTTTTATTTATGCCACCAGTCACCAAACAGGGGCGTGTAAAACGCAATTAATTGGGCAAAGGAAATGATAAGGAATGCAGCTAAGTGGGCCATGAATCAAGGGATTACAACACTTGAATAGAAATCAGGTACACTCTATAAAATTGCCAAGTTGTAGCTAAAACGAAGTGTTTATAAGTGAAGTTTAATGCACAAGAAGTGAGTTTAATGGGACTATGACATAGCTTCAAGATTACGAACATTTTGTTAACTGTAGGAAGAAGGAAAATGAAACAAAATTCGGTAGAGAGAGACAAATCTTCCACGAAATTCTGAAACAATGTCTCTTAATAAATTTTGATTGCATGAAATGAGGAATTTTGTGTAGTTTTGAAACGTGTATCCTTTGTAGAACATATAGCCAGTCAAGTTTACAAATAAGCTTGTTCATTTTTATTTATGATCAGACAGTGTGATTAAAAAAACCAAGTTTTAGTTCGATTACATGAAGGAATGGGTCAATAAAAATAGATTTTGGGCTTACAGTTGAAGAATTGGGCTTATATCTGAGTGTGCAAAGCCAAATTTACATTAACTATCATATGATGATTGTATAAACAATGTAGTGTTGTATGTTGATTATTGAGCAGTGAAGTGTCATATGTTGATTGTATAAACAATGAAGTGTTGAATATTGGTTATTGATCAGTGTTGTATATTGGTTATTGGGAAGTGAAGTGTTGCATGTCTATTTATACATAGTGCCTCAATTTAAACTCAGCAAAAAAAAGCTAGTCTGAGATTATATTAAGAAAAACAAAAATTGTAACATGATTTTTGTTTTCTTTAGATATTTCTATTTCAAAACAAAGTTCAAATTTTTTACAGAGGTGTATAAAGGAGAATGTTTGATTGCATGAACAAAACAGGGTATTGAAACAGAGACAGTATTGCTGCAAATAAAGAGACAGAGGCCGAAATAGATTGATTTAATTGTTTCAGAGATCAGGTAAGCTTCTATGAACTAAACCAGAAAATATTTTATGCATCAATACTTGTTATTTGTCATTATTAAAGATGAAATTAATGACATTAGAAGATTATATCGAATGGTTTACAGATACTATGACAACCAGGATAGAGCCAAGATTCCAAATAGAAAACTGGAGGAAAGAAACAATAGAGAAGTTATATCAAGCAGGGCTCATAGGCTTCTTGCAAAGATTTAGTGGCCACAGTGAAGGAATAACAAGAGAATTTGTGAACAATTACACTCAGGAGAAAACAAGAGTAGGAAACATAATAATTCTCGTGACTCAAGAATTCATTTCACAAGCACTGGACCTTCCAATGATAAGAGAGAACTATCATAAGGGTTTGTATTTCAAGGAGAAAGTGTGTACTTTCTTCCTCGAGAAAAATAGAAAGAGAACCTTTGATAGGGCTAAAGGTATACCCAGGGAGTGGTTCAATGAACCATGGGGAGAACTAGTTTTGATTATCCAAAAACTCCTCACTTGTGATAGGGGATACAACGTGGCACATCTGTATCATATTAGATTCTTTCAACACATTAAAGGAGAGGTTAAGATAAAGCTACCATATTTCCTCTTTAGAAACCTCCTAAAGATGATAGAATCATTCAAAAACAAAAATAAGCCAAAAGAAGCACAAGTTTATCATCGGGGGTTGATAAAAATTTTGGTAGAATATCAAGTAAAAAATCAAGGGATGATTTGGAGGGATTTTTTAAACCAAAACTAGTATAAGGAATAGGTCATTAAGGAACAAAATAAAGTAGAGCAAGAAACCAGGGGGATGATCAGTTCACCTTGTAATTCCAAAACTAGAGCTAAAAAGCAAACCAACACAGTCATGAATGAAAATGAAACATCCATCATGTCCATTCCTAAGAGGTTTAGGAAGAAGAGTCCAATGGAAATAGATAGCAGGGACAAAGAAGCAAAAATTGTGGACACATGTTCAATAGAGAAACGGGCAGAGGATATTATTGAGAAATAATCATTAGAGAAAGATTCCTATTTTGATGATGTGGCAACAACATCATTTGTGAAAACACATAAGAGCTTGAAAAGGAATTACACTTGAGAAAAATTAGAGAATTAACAAACCAACTTGAAATAAACAACATTTTGGAAAAGCATTTGAAAGAAGAAAACAAAGCAAGTAAAAAAAATAATGTCAAGCTGGTTAAAGAGAATGAAAATTTAACTAAAGAAATAGGAAAATTAAAAAGGAAGAATGATCTAATTTGCAATCAAGCATTCAAATGGCTCAAGAAAAAGAACATGTGGAAAGGTAAATATGAAAAACAGAAAGTTAAGGCCACTTTGTATAGAGAAGAACATGACATAGGGATGGACTATTTGTTACAAGAAACACAGCAAGAGGAATCAAGGTCTGGAACAACATGCACAGTAGGGTAAGAAGATCCAAAAGGAAGAAGCAAGTATGAAGATATGCTTGATGATCAGCAAGGGGAAGATGTTGGCCCTCAATTTTGGTCTATTTTTTCTTGAGTAAACTTACTTAATATTTATATTTTCCATTATATCCATCCCATTTTGATGTATTTCATGCATATTTAGGTATTTGATTTTAATTTTTCAATTTCTAAAGTTTTTATGAAAATTTGATTTCAAGTGCAAATTTTGATAGAATCAGAAATTCCCGTAATAGCTATGTGGATGACATGTTTGCAGGACACTTGGGCTTAAGTTAGATGCATGGATGGAAAGCTTTGGAACTAGAACTCAACTAATTCCAATTGGTTCGTTCAAAACAAGCTTTATGAGGCCCAGTCAAGGCTGGTCAAGCATGACTAGTCACCCAGAAAATCCCTAGGAAATAGGGCAATTTTGTGATTTTATGGGATTGTCCATATTTATTGGGATGGATTGAATGAATTCGACTTATTTAGATGGATATGAGTAGATATGATTGTTAGAGATACTTTAGATCAGTTTGTTTCATAAACTTCTATTTAAGCCAAGACTTTGAAGGCTTATGATATGTAATTTTTGTATAATTTTATGCTAAGACATTTGGATTTTGGAGATTAATTTGAAGAACATGTTCTACTTTCATTTTGTTTTTCATTGATGTGGATCAATGATTGAAGTTTCAGCATTTAATATCAACCTCAAGTGTGCAAAGCAAGGGTGGAGGGCCCCCACTCCAAGCTAAGTTCACTTCATTGTTAGATTAGCTTAATTTTCCATTAACTGGTTACTTTAGAATTTGTTTATTTGCTTTGTTTCAGATTTTATTATGAATTGATGTGTGATGAATTATATTATTTAATTTTAGTTTGTTTCTCTCTTTAGTAATATGGGACAACAAATTGTTCAATTTGAATACTCCTATTGAATTGATAGATTAAAGCTAGAATTCTCATTTGTTACATGCAAGCAGTTTTCCTTATGTATTTTCAGTTTTCAAATGATAGCATAATGATGAATGAATTGTGATGAAAAATTCTCAAATATATCTTAAGTTAAGATTCTCCTTCATTGTTTATTTATGAATCTTAAGCTATTGTTAATTCATGATTTCTGATTTCTATTCATTAAGTGATAATTGAGAGAGAAGGACACAAATGGATCTCTTAAGTTAGGAGCCACTTCATCTTTCCTTCATTGCAAAAGTGAGTTAGAGATTGTTAGTATAACCTTATATTTGTAATATGTACTTCTTTATTTCTTTAAAATTCATCTTCTAAACTTAGCTATACCTGATATCCATATACTGTGGACTTGCCTCCAAGTTTTACAAACCTGGATTGATAATGAATACTTGTGTTAATTTGTGTGAATAAATTAGCTCAACATTATGCATACTATTAAAAGTGACTCTAGTTAATAAACTCCTTTAATATGGTTGTATTTTAATGATGATATCTAGGCTTATAATCCTTTAATATGGTTGTTACTATTGAATCATGGAATGTGAAGTGAAAGAATGGAATATGCTTCTTCATCTCTTGGTTGTATGAATAGTGGATGAAATCTGAAATTGGAATATGTTAATTTTTTTAGCTGCGGTAAAATTCCACATTAGACAACTCAAATGACTAAGATGATGCTTGCATTAAATTCCTATTTTTGAGAGGACCAAAATGGACCTAAATATAACTTGATTTGGTCAAGCAGAAGTTAAGTTTTGAATTATTTTATTAATTCATTCATTATGGAATGGGTCGGCCCTAACTACTTGGGTAACTTCTTGGGTCATTCTTAACCCCAACTAAACGCTCAAGAAAACCTATAAGAGGAAGCAACCTCAAGCTCATTTGGACACACTCAAGTCATGTATTTATTCTTCTACTTTGTCTTGGCTCGCATAGGTTCATTGGCGGAAGTCTTTTGTTGTAGCGCTACAACCATCCTCCAAAATTTTGGCCTACACCAATTTCGAATCCTCCCTTGAAGAGTTTTACTTGATGATTGCACACACCCAAGTTCACTCCATGATCCCATGTGAGTCTTTAAATTTTCCTTACTCGTTTATTGCACTCAAGTCTTTGCATGTTTATGTCTAAGTCATGCTTGCAACTGTGATCTAGTTATGCTCAATGTCTTTGCTTTGTATGTGTTTGTTGTGTTCACCACGAAGCATCTGTCACAGTCACACACAGAGTCACATTCACTATTGCACAAGCGTCGTCTCGATCATGAATTATCAATCATGGGTGTTGCACTTGTCGCTTGTACCATCGATCAATCATGTTGAACATGTGTGTCTGGATGGTTTGGTCATTTTTTCGTCAAGTCATGTGAGTGTGTTCATATGAGCACCTCTGCATATTTCTACTTTTCACACACTTAGTCATTTTTGTTGAAGTTTTGATGACCACACTCCTCACTGATAGTCAAACCATCACCCCGCTTTCGACTTGATCGACTGTCAGCTAGAACAATGCATAAGCACCAATCTAGCTCTTTCAAGCTACAATGTCCGCAAGAAACTCAAACAGCACTCATGTTGGCCACCTGGATAGTCGATCAGTTGTTCATCTTAGAAATTGCATAGTACTCATGAGCAGGTGTTGGCTTGAGGGGGTTTGACCCAAGTTCAACGTTAATTAGCCAAACAAATACCTACACTACTAGCCCTTTCGACATCAGCTTGCAGAGTGCAGATCAAAGTCTCACCCGAAGCAGTACAGGGGGATGCTAGAACCAAGTTTCCACACCCTGAGATGGTTGTGATGTCGTTTAATTCCCTCTATCCCTGCCTTCACACCGGTCACTTTGCTCTAGGGCTTACAAGACAAACCCTCTATTCCATCCTTCAACACCTCCACAAAAGGGTACAATCAACCTTCACGTAACCCTAGCTTGCTGCTCAGGTACTTTCGACTACTATGGAAGTGTGTCATGTAGATTACCCAATTAATCTAAGTGAATTTCTTATATTATCAAGCAAGTATAGTTAACACTGTAAACATATATTCATAAATGCGTTCAGTTATTCAATGTAATTGCATTCATTCACGAATCACATAAGCATAATAAAGGAAATTCATACACAACATATCAAGATGCATCGACAAAACAAAGACACAAAAATTGCAAAATATCTCTCTTTATTAATGTCTTTCAATTGTTTACAACCTCTGTCCACCCTATGCACACAGTTACAAGGGTCTGTGCACTCAGCTACAGACTTCTTCCATAGGCCTCTACGCACTCAGCTACAGAGCCTCTACCTATGCTACGACCCGAGACTTAGATTTCTTCAGAGCTACCACTCTCTTACATAATTCATCCTTGTCTTCCTCAAACTACTTAGAGCTTAGCTCTTTTTATACAATCCCATGGTCTACGGGCCATGGGTAGATCTCTTATAGCCAACTTTACTTTACAAAACTAAGGGTGGACTACCCTTTATCACACATGACACCTTCATGCTCCGCAACCACCAAATATGGAGTTTTTACAGTTTTATTACAAAATTTAACTCAAACATGGGCTTTTAGCCCCAAAACTGCCCTTGGGGGGGATCCCTCTCCCAACAGGCCCCCAACACAAACATCGTGACTCACCCTTGAGTCACTCCATAGGCACAGAGATATTTGCATGAAGCCCGTCCAGCTCAACCCATATGACCGCTACCTTGGTCATGTATTGAGTGTTGCCTACTTCACATATTCCATTGTCTACTTGGTCACTACTCCTGTGTTGTCATCCTAAAGCTTTTTTGCATCTCTTGTAGAGTTGCAAACTTGCTTTCAATATTTCTTGTGACTGCGTAAGCTTCCTCCATCTAGGGCTTTAGTCTCGCCTTCAGCACCGCTTCCTTGTGCAGCGCTCTGTTCACCTGTTTCTTCAGCTGCTTGGCCTCCTGCAGCTTGGCTAGTCTCTATTTCAATGCGACGGTTCATGCTATGCCCTTAACCTCATCGTAGCATTGTTGTAGCTCACGCACTTTCATCTGTAGCCTCTATATATTAGAGTCCTCCTGCAAGCTTTTCATGACCTCAAATGATTTCTTGAACAACTACATGCAGTCTACTACTGCACTCTCCACCGCTGCTACTGCCTTTGTGACAGCGGTCACCCTTTATTCCTTAATTTCTGGCGATGTTGAAGGTTGGGCCCTCAACTATAGCTTTGTAATTTGCAAGTTCAACTCCAACTGAACCTGCACCATCTCAGTCCATGTAGTGCGCACCCCTGTGGCCAATTTTGCAGATGCATACCTCGACTAGCTCCTCCTCCGAACTGGCCAACTTTGGGACCCTTCAACACACCTCCTCAACGACCTACATAATCCTCTTGCTCTGATTGGTCGCCTCAGTTTCAACGATGATGGCAGCATTTCCCTGTAGTGCCATTTATTCATTGTTGATCCGTTGTTCACTAATTACCTGGAGGGTGTGGTTCTCACAGGCCCTCATTTTTGCAATTACTCCATCTTGCAAGAGGTGGAGTTCTTCGTGTAGAAGCACTGACAGGTTCAGGCCGCTGACAATGGGTCTGTTAGCCTCATTTTCTATGGTTAGTGCTCCATCCAGCAGCACTATCACACTTGAATCCTTTGTGCGCAACATATCAGCAGCCTCTGAAGTGCCGATAACAAAGCTGGTAGACACCATACCAACCTACGATGCATGGGTCTGCAACTCCTGCAACCCAATCTGGATAGCCCCTAGGATGATCTACTGCTATTGTTCAAATTGTTGTAGGGCCTCTGCTGTGACATCCCTGACTGTGTCACCGATATCATGTAAATCACCCTTTGTCAATGTGAGAGGGTCCAACAAGGTCTTGGTTGCCTTTGAATTCTTCTTTGACCCTCCCTTTTCCAGTTCTCTTGGGCACTTAATGTGGGCAGACATTTCCTCAGGGTCTGCACCATGTTGTTCTGTTTCTTCCTTTGGTATCTCAGGTGAAGGTGACCTTGCACCTTTTTCATAGCCACGCTTTGTTGCACCTGTCTGCTTTCCTACGTGTTTCGCCTAGGCCTTATCAGTGGCCTCCTTTTTCCTCTTCTTGATCAACTGTGCCATCTTCAGCTTGGCCTCCTCCTTCTTCTTCTGCACAGTGGACTTGCTCCTACTGACCGCCAAGTCCGTGGTAGTGCACCACTCTATCGACCATTGATCAAGAACCACATCAATGGCATCATTCGTGGCCAAATATGACAAGTCATACAACTTCTACATAGGGTCCTTCCATGCCCTGATGGATACTCGATGGAAATCGGCTTTGAATTTGGCGTAGCCCTGTAGGTTGGTGTACACTATGGGCAACAATTGCGGCTTGCAATTGATGGCCATCCTGATGTTAATCTCCATCATGATCCATAAGATCTTACTATTCCTGACTAGCTGCGTGTCCCTGGTTGCCCACAGTGAAGCATACTTTGCTACTTTAGGGAGGTCTAGCGTCACCGAAGGGAACTAGCTATCCTCTAGTAGCTCCCATGCTACCAGCACAATCGACAACAAGAGCCATGCGTAGTGGAACGTTTTTTTGAGCTCTTGTGCTTCGTGGCAGTTCTCCTGGAACTCTCCGCGAAGGTAGTCCGACCAATTGAACTGGACTCCTTCACCACAATGCTGTGCAAGCGTGATGATAAGCACCATCACCTCATCGACACGACACTTCCTTATTACCTTCCATGCGAGGATTTCTGTGACTACCTTCACAGTGGGGTCACAAATGCTGCATATGGCGTACCCACGTGGCTTCTTCACCAACTTGAATTTTTCCTTCATTAACTCTGCGAGAGGATGCTCGCCACCCTTTCCGCCAAAGATCATCGTTGTATTCTCACCTATATACGACAGACGCGTTATTCGGTGAATCAACCTATCTGTGATGGGTATCGGCTCCTCCAGCCACAGACACCCATCATGCACCAAGAACAACAACTACTTGATGACCAAAACTGTCACCCTGGTGTAGTTGTAGTGCAACACCCAGAGCAGGTTGAGTAACCCTGCCTTTTCTACTCCCTTGAGCCACCTCTATGGCTCTAATGCGGCCATTCCCATATTTGTGTCTATGATGCGGTGCATCATCTGCTCAGTCGCCAGGTGTGGGACCTTCTCGTGGTCCACCAAGTCCTAGTCTTCAAGCTTCAATAGGGGCACTCATGCCAAGCGTGGACGATCAAAAACAATTTCGTCTTGTAGCAAAGGGATTTGCAGACTCTCATCAATGTCCTTCGGGACCTTGGACTTAAGCTTCCATAGAGGGACATACTCTGACAATCGAGTAATAGGGTCTGCAGCATGGGCTTCAACCTCCTCTACTTCAGCTTCCACATCTTCCTCCTCCATTTCTAGGTTTATGGCCTTGCCCTTGTCTTGTGCAGTGGGTTTTGGTGGGTTTCTCCTTGGTGATGCACGCACCAGTATGGTAGGTTGCTTGCCCTTCTTGTCCTTCATGGTCTCCTTAGTTGGGGTTGGCTTCAGTCTCGACTTTCTCGGAGATTTAGGGACCTCTGCCAGTACTTCGGCAACTTCCGTAGCAGCTACTTCTGCCTCTATGTCTATTTCTTGTGTTGGCTCCTCTACTACTTGTTTGGTATTTATAATTTCTGGGGATGCTGACATGGTTTTATGCAAGAATTCCTGTGTTTCCGTTAGCAAAGTATCAAATACCTTAGTACCTATCAGAAGCTCATATTGCTCGCGATTCATATGTGCTTGAGCACTAAAAAACTCAATTCTCAAAATGCCAAGTGTTTCTTGCTAGATAGCCAATTGTAATTTATAGGGAATTTTGAATTCAAATCTGACCATTCCACCCAAAATCAGTTCATTAATTCTGGATTGCTAGTATATTTTCAAGAATCTGAGCCATAAATTTCATCTTTAATGTCGGTCGCCCACTCCATTTGGCCTCACTTCTTCCGTCAAATCATGAACAGTGACTTTAACGGTCACTTTCCAGCTGACCTGCACGATTTCACCCTGGTTAGTGCAGCTCCCTCCACGTTGTCATGGACCCAGTGACACTTCCTTGCTTTGCACCATCCTCCAATCGCGTAGCTCCCCAACCTGGGCAGTGTAGTTTATAGTCCTGCACCTTCTTTTAGCTACCTGGAGTGCTAAGACTATGCTACCTTTCCTAGGAAGGGTTCTCCATTTAACTTGGCCAGTTGTACCACTCCTCCATCAATAATTTCCTTAATGACATAGGGCCTTAACTAGTGCATTCATAATTTCCCTGGAAATTTATCGAACTTGCTATCATATAGCAAAACTAGGTCATTTACCTTAAATGTGCGCAACTTAATATGTCGATCATGCCATGCATTTTTGCGCTGCTTTTGGACATGTTGGTGAAATCCAACTAAAAAACTCTCTTCCTCGAGCTCATCCAGTTGTGCAAGCCTCTCTTCTAGGGCTCTATGATCTGTCATACCTATAAGTGCTGCTATGCGCAGACTAGGCATGATATATTCCATAGGAATTACCACTTCAACACCATAGATGAGCCTAAAGGGGGTTTGTCCAGTCAACTTTTTTGCATGTCGTTCAATAAGCCCATAGCACTGTAGGTATGCATAGGTCCCAATCACTTCGTTGAGCATTGCAAACCTTATTTATTTTGTTTTCGAGCACCTTAGTGAATGCCTCCACTATCCCATTAGCCTATGGGTGACAAGGTGTGCTCTTTTGGTGGTATACCTAAAATTCCTCTCCCAGCACGCTAATCGTCTCATTCAAGAAGTGCGTACCATGATCATGCATCAAGATTTTTGGACAGCCAAATCACATTAGTACATGATCAAATAGGAACTTTGCACAAGCGAGCCTATGAAATCCTTCACAGGTTGTGCCTCCACCAAACGAGTAAAATACTCCATCGTGGTAATAATGTACCTTGCTCCTATCTTTTCGTGGGGCTGAATGGGTCCCACAAAATCTATCAGCCACTTCTCAAAGGGTTGCAACATCATCTATGGATTCAAAGGCATCTCATCCCTCCATGATGGCCTGCCAATCCTTTAACACACATCGCACACCTTGCAATATGCTTTTAATTTCTGATGGAGGGTTGGCCACCACAACCCTACACGTATAATCTTCTGCGCGGTTTCTCTTCCCACATAATGTCCTCCTACGGTGCCCCCATGAGCGGCTGTGAGGATGTTGCTTATTTCAAACTTAGGTACATACTGTCACAATATCTCATCAGTCCCCATCTTGTACAGATGCCCAACAACGACAGAGAAATTTGCTGTGTGCACTACTAATTTCTTCTTTTGTTGGATAATGTGTCCTTCTGGTGTAGTACCCGTCATTACGAAATGTATTATATCCTCAAAATAGCCATCCATGATGTGCACTACAAATAGCTACACATCAAGAAATCTCTCCTCCAAATTAGTGGGCTCTTCCCCTATTTCGATGCGCGACAGATAGTCTAGTCCTGCATTCAGTCATCCAAGCTTCACAATAACTTCAAAATCATACTCTTGGAACAATAAGAGCCACCTGCAGATTCTCCCCCCTAACATAGGCTTATTAACAAGGTAATTCAGCATGGAGTGATCTATATACATCTTAAAATGGCCTCCTAGCAAGTAGTGCTGTTACACAAAAATATCATCACCTTGATTATTTGCAGTCAGTATGGGTCTATCACTACCTATACCAGCCTCCTAAGCAAGTCTCAGACCTCATCTCTTCAAAAAAAGCTTTGGAAATGAGAGAAAGACATCAAAAAGCAATGTAACTCTGGTTACGCACTTTCTCTCACTTTTGCCTGCGGGCCCGCACCTTTTGTTTAGAGTACCTGCGTACTTATACACTCTGTATGTAAAGAGGAGGGTGTGTACCACTGTGAAAGTAAAAAGGCGTAATTTTTATCTTAAAAAACTCACTTTGGGTTAATTCTAGATGTTTCTAGAAGGAATTTTGACGTGGATTGTTCGCTCCAAAGTGGTTCATGCATCCCAAAAGAGGAGCTAATCCCTTGTTAGGAGGAGCTATCCCTTTGAAGGAGGAGCTATCCCTTTGAAGGAGGATTCTATCCCTTTGAAGGAGGACCTAGTAACTTCCCTCCATTTCACTATAAATTGAGGCATTGGGTTAGTGGCTAGGGAGGTTAAAAGCTGAACATTTTTTAGGGTAAATGCTGGTGAAATCAAGACTTCCTATTTGAGCTTAAGAGGAGAGATCACATACCTTTTTGGCTTCATTGGGG
>APFE030113364.1:0-19316 GCA_000404065.3 Pinus taeda | reverse complement strand
AGCTTAGAGATTGAGTTTTCCGTCGTTATTCCTTCTTATCTTGGTTTTACGTTTGATGTCACAGATGTCGACGCCTCTCCAAACATATATTGGTTTCCCTGATGGCGCTTGTCGTAGTACACGGAATATTTCTTCCGTAGCTTGGGTTATCTATTTTCCCTCTGACGAGTTGGTATCTATGCATGGGGTAAGCCTCGGTCAAACAACAAACAACAATGCAGAGTATAGTGCAGTGATTGAGTTATTATTTGAATCTATTTCATTTGGGATTCGAAGTTTGATAGTGAGGTTAGATTCCGAACTCATTGTATTACAGCTTAATAGAGTATACGCCATTAGAAATCCAGTATTATTGAGATTATTTTTGAGAGTGCGTCTCTTGGAACGTGAGTTTGACTATATCGAATATCAGCATATTCCAAGATCCTTAAATACATTAGCAGATGCAATTGCTTCTCAAATGTTAAGTAGACATGTGCAATAATCATACAAGTAAATTTAAAAACATTCCATAACATGTTTAACAAGATAAGCCAATAATAATGATATCATATAATATAGGAGTGTGTCAAAATATACATCGTTCTCGATCATAGGTTGAAAAACACCTTATGATCGACAAAAATGATAGGTACAAAAACCAAAAAATGTCATATGTGACTACAATAGGCGATCATCCCATCATTGGTGATGATCTCGATACGAAACCACTGCACGAGCCACCTTACAAAGGAACCTCCTATAAGGTCCTGGGGACTCCAATCACATAGCGCTGAAGTCGACGAGGGATGTCGTCTATGTTGGTCTCGGGAATGTCCCCTGTCAGGCACTCTAGATGGCTCTCCAACTCGACCAAAGTCTCTGCTGATTCATCCTGTGGGGTTGGAGCGGGTGCAACTAGTTGTTTTCTCTCGTAAGGCTAGAGAGCGGCTAGTTTTCGTGGGCCCACATCTGCATTTGAAACTTTTACTATTAGTTTTGGGACGATATGAAAAAAAAAAAAAATTAAATTAGGAAAATGTTGAAAATGATTTTACCTGAGTCATCCCATTGCTCTCCTGGTGGAAGAGCCATGTCTGGGTCACCACGAAAATCTATCTCAGCGTAAGGGAAGTTCTGAATAGAAAAGAATTGATTTTCCAGCCATTGGAAATACTCAGGTTTGAATCGAGCAACCTCTGTCGTCTCGTCCGGGTGACGGGCCATAACTACGACCCATCGCATCAGTTTGGGCTCTCAAGGAAGCCCAGCTCCAACAATGAGGTGTTGTGGGATCAGCATAGGAACCCTCCCCACGCCAAAACTCACAACTAAAGCCCCATAACCAAAGGTCTTTAGTCGTCCGTTCTTGGCCTTGGTCAGTCGGCCTTTCACATTGGCCAACACAGCATCGCACCAGTTGAAGATGGTGCCTCGGAAGTAATCAACTGCCATACGCATCTGGGATCCGATGGCAATATGTAATGTGGCAGCCCCACAAAGTCTGGTGACAGTGAATGCAATCACCATGAGCTAAGGACGGGATATGGTCTTTATGTCTATCCCTTTGTCTCTAGCTTGGCTGTTGCAGTACTCTAGCCAGAGGCTATCGACAGACTGGCCACCAGCCCTAGCCCCGAACAGAGTTAAGTCCTTGCCTCTCTTAGGCAAACCAGTCAAGAAATATATGTTCGCCGGCTCAATTTTGAGCTGGTGGCCACCAATGAAGAAGCATTAGTCCTGTACGCTCCATATGTCAACCATCCACTGTAAGAAATCCACCTGAGCCCTCATGCTAGGAATGGCCCAGTATTTGTACAAGCCGCACCCCCTCAAAGCATCAAGTGAAGGTTGATGATTCCATGCGGCAGCATCCACATCCTCATGCTCTCGTTCGCACCAATCTAGCATGATGTACTCTCTGCATCAAGTATAAGGACAAATTAAATTGCTAGAAATTATTTTCATTAGTCCATTTTTGAGAATTTTTGGGTTAAAAACCCTTGCGGCAGGGACCACACCCTCCGCGTTAGACACAGTGCGTGGGACCACACTTTGTCTACACGGAAGGTGCGGACCCCGAGCTTTTTCCCAATGGAGAAAAAGTCGGGGTCCGCAGGCCAGTAGTGGTAAACCTGCGGGCCCCCGCACGCGGGTTTTATGCCTAAAAACCCTCCCAAAAAATGAAATAAATGACTAAAACGAAAAATGAAACATTTAAAAATGAAGAGTAGGATGATGTGGATTACCTGGAGAAGACGATGTTCGATTCTGACGGTTGAATTTTCCGCAATCTTCACGGGAATTTTTCTAAGCAAAAGCACTATTTTCTCACCCAAACTCAAACGATAAAAATGAATTGACAAAGGCCCTTTTTATAAGTTTTCTAAGTAAATAAATTTCAAATTTGTTTATGTTTCACTTTGAAAAGGTATTCTTGCGACATTTTTATCCATTTCAAACAGGTATGAATAATGCTTGTGTTTTTGTGCAAGATAACGGATTATTCAGGCGAAATCTATCATTTTCAACGAAAAAACATTTAGAGTCACCTTTAAGCTCTTTTCTGACTCCTGAAACATGAAAAGATCGCCAAGTGTTTCTTTTAAACTCGTTAAAACTTAATTAAAAGACGGTCCATTTACAGCGCTTTTCCTACCGTAAAAACATGAAAAGATCGCCGGATTTTTGTCGTTTCAAATTCGATATTGGTTATAAAACGACATGTCGTTGATCGCTTTTTTACTTTTTTGGATCAAGGGCACTAATGACGAAAAGTACTCCTTGGTCATAAAAGATCAAGTGGTTCTCTCAAGTATTATTTTATACTTTTTCAGGCTTGGGAGACACAAATTTACGAAAAAGGTCAACCCTGGAGTCTTCTTAAGTTTTTTCACACTCTCTAAAATTGAAAAATGCCGAGTTTCTCCTATACTGGACTCGTTAAATTTCGACAGTAAAGGACCTGTTCCATTACAAACAGGAACGGACCACTCCTTCTTAGGGTCCGAATTTAAACTAAGTTGGACTCATCCGAAGGATGAGCTTATAATCAAGCAAATGTTATCCTCCTCAAGCTTGTAAAAAATAAAGAGGTACATGCCAGAAATGGTGGGGGAAAAGAGAGAAAAGTGAGCCTGTTTGTCATACTTTATAACCACTCTTGAACACGACACTTTCATTCACCTGGGTTAGGAAATCCTTTTCCTAATAGTTGATCAAATCACATTGAGAGTCTTCAACTGGTTTCTGGGTATTAACTTTGGGTCAATTGTCACCAAACCATCTATCGTGTCGTTATGTGTTCAAGAGGTCACTGCCAATAAGCCATTCATCTGCAAAATATCTGTCATCCATCTTGAGCATCCCTGAGTCAGTCCTTGCAACTAAATTTCTTCAACTTGATCTATGATTTTGTGTTGTGGGCTTGCCTACGACGGATCACTTTCTATCGACTTCAGCTCATTATCTAGAAAGATGATCTAGAAATCGTCAGTACCTTGAGATCTGCATGCCTCAATGGCAGGTTTCTCGCCTTTGACGTCAACACATCTTATCATATCTCATGGATTGTACTGAGTACTTTGAGAGCCATTGTCATTATTGGTGGTTTCTATCACACTTGTTAATAGTTTACATCATTGACTGGTAATCAGGTGGTTTCTACCATGTTCGACTTCGACACATTCATTCGCATGGATAGAATCGTACTACTTCGGGAAGTAGAAATGAAGACCCTGGATTTAGTTTCCACCATCCAGGCTGTGAGGAATTTTGTATTCATTATATTTTGGACTATTCATAAATAGATGGCTGTGTCCATACTGTGCCTACATGTGTCTATACTTGTGATGTATTACAAGATTGTTCCTATATCAGAGCAGTAGTTAGTTTTCTAGCGAGTTTTTGATCTGAGTATGGGAGTGCCTACCTCAGTGATGACATGATCTCATATATATATTTTGCATTGAATGTTTTTACAGGTTCCAACCGAGCTCTCCATAAGATGATCCTCGAAATGATAAAGTACTTCACTCTTCGTAAATGATAAATGAAATCCTCATCTACTACAGACTTCGCACTTTAGGGGGCAATCTGTTACACAAAAATATTGTCACCTTGATTATTTGTAGTCAGTATGGGTCTATCACCACCTATACCAACCTCCTAAGCAAGTCTTAGACCTCAGCTCTTCAAAACAAGCTTTGGAAATGAGAGAAAGACATTAAAAAGAAATGTAACTCTGGTTCCACACTTTCTCTCACTTTTGCCTGCGGGCCCGCACCCTTTGTTCAAAGTACCTGCGTACTTATACGCTCTGTATGTAAATGGGAGGGTGCATACCCCTGTGAAAGTCAAAAGGCGCAATTTTTATCATAAAAAACTCACTTTGGGTTAATTCTAGATGTTTCTAGAAGGAATTTTGACGTGGATTGTTTGCTCCAAAGTGGTTCATGCATCCCAAAAGAGAAGGAGCTAATCCCTTGTTAGGAGGAGCTATCCCTTTGAAGGAGGATTCTATCCCTTTGAAGGAGGACCTGGTAACTGATCTCCATTGCACTATAAATTGAGGCATTAGGTCAGTGGCCAAGGGGGTTAGAAGCTGAACTTTTGAGGGTAAATGCTAGTGAAATCAAGACTTCCTATTTGAGCTTAAGAGGAGAGATCCCATACCTTTTTGGCTTCATTGGGGAGTGAGTGAAGCTTGTCAAAGTAGAGGAGACTTCTTGTTGGACCCTGGGAGGAGCTTGTACAGCGTCAAGGCAAAGGTTGTAAAGTTCTTCTTCTTTGAATTAATACAGTCAAACTCATTTTTCTCAACAAGTATCTCATGTTATTTGTTTCATGGAATCCTTGACTTTCATGTTAAATATGTTTTATAATATTGGTTTTTCAGGTGCTATTTAATTTTTTGCCTTGTTTGTGTTTGCAGGTTTGTGATAAAGGAACTCATTTGGATCAAAGAAGCGAAGGCATCCCCAAACATGCATTGGACATAAGGTAGGCCTTAAACACACTTGTTTGCCATTATTTATAAAAGCACATTTAGAGAAAGATAGTGTCTCGATGGTTTGCTTGTCATTAGGTCTTCTTTAAGATTGGCGACTACTGGGACAACGCGATGGTGGATGTTGTCTTGTAAAAGCCCTCGTGCAGAATATCACATTCACCTGTACCATGGCAGAGCTTTCTTTCTACGTACCAATTCATCAAGACAACATCCAAGGTGTGACAGAACAAGTGCACCCATTTAGGTTGGGGCTTTTCTCCATAAGACTGGGCCCATTTTGCCAAATGCAAGTGTGGATCATCCTTCCCATCATACTTGTCTTTCATTTGCATCTTAGGCTTCCCAAATAATGTTCTCATCATCCTCCTACATTCGCACCAATCTTCAAAGGTTCCCTTATGCGTACCCCACCATCTTGCTGGCGTAGCACACAATGCCCAGTCCAATGCCTAGAAGCGCTACTTTTCTGGTACCTCCCTTTCAAATGCATCCAAAAAGATATCTACCTCATTTAGGCCATCATAAGTACACATATTTCTTACCTCTGAGGACACGAAGTGCAGCGATCGAGTCATCATGTTGCAGTTCAGTGTAGTCACTTTATGTAGCCGATTTGTTACACAATACTTTGTCACTGTTTGTCACCGTCCCTGTTACCCCTCTCCTGCATCTTGGAGGAATCATTCCGGGACTTGTGAGAAGTGACAAGACTTGAAACCACTTGCATTATTCACCTCTAAACATGAGCTTCATATGCCCTTAAGACATCTCCTGCTCTTTTCCCTTAAAAACAGCCCTTTTTGCATTAGCGTTGGCCCACTGTGTTCTTCCCGAGCCAATGGGGAAAATCCTATAAAAGGGGCGCGCCATTAGCGCTCTGTCCCAGAGTCGCAATCGCGCCAACCTTTTTGGGAAAAGTTTTGAACTAATCAAACCTCTGAAAGTTCTATCCAACTCATTCACCAACTTCATCCAAGTTAAGTGAGGATGATTTGGTTTCGAATCTCCTTGAATGGGAAGTAGTTTGCCACCATTCCATAGAAGTTTCCAAGTGATGAAGCCAAGTCCATTATTGTTGAGATTGACCTTATCTCTTCCTTTTCCTCTATAAAAGCTTGTCTCCATGGCTTGAGCAAGCTAGTTCTGACTCTAGTGGCAATACTTGTGCTGAAAGGAAAATATCAAGAGATTGGAGTTGCAAGAGCCTTCTTTGTATCCATAAGGCTTTACCTAAGTAAGGAGACTCTGTCACTAAAGAGAGAGAGAGCTTGTCCCTCATCCCCTCAAGCTTTGCAAGACTTGTGTAGTTGAGCACCCAGCCAAAGGAGGACTTGACGTCAGGACGCTGGTTGTATTCTCCTTTGTTGATTAATAATAATAGATGACTATCATTAGGGTTCCATTCTCGTTGTACTTGTAATGGTTAATGTTGAATTATATCCTTCCTGACTGATGTATAATTGCATATATTATATTTCACACTTGTGTTTGTGTTGTTCTCTTTGTGTGTGTAGGTATCCATTCACGAGGATAGTGGAGGATTGTGACCAGCCAAGGTAAAGGAACGTGGGCGACATCTCTTCTACAAACGGAAGCGTTGGAACTCAAGTAGGTCTTCATCACCTACTTTTTATTTGCAATTAGGAACTTGCATGATAGCATTGTTTGATTGTTGCTAGACCTGTTCTGGGCTAGTAGGGATCGCCTCTATCCATAGAGGGATTTACCTCTCCAACAATTTGGCGACTCCGCTGGGGAGTTTAGCTTGTTGTTTAATTTGTAAACTTAAACGGAGTCTAAAGCACGGCCAGATAGCCTTCGAAACACTATTGCTTTGCAGTAGTGAAGTAGATCAAAGCCACTTCAGTCGATCTCCGGTTTTGTTTACGAACTGAACAATTTGGATTTTGTCTTGCCTCTTTGGTTGTCTTTTGTTTACTTGCTTAGATAAGCTTTTGGAATTGAATTTCTTGCTGCCCCTTTACTTCCTGGCTTGCCTAGAGATTGTGACCCAAGCCCTGGACTACGTATTTTTCTTTTGAAATGGAAAACTTTGTTAGCGCGGTGTTTCACTTCACAATCGCGCTAGTGGCCCTTGTTGCTAACTGACAACCCGCGCCAATCCCTATTTAGCGCGAGTTGCAGCCTGACAGTCGCACCAGGCCTCTTAGTTTTTCAATCCAATTGTTTGCTTGCTTTCTGAGCTTGTATTTGCATTTTTCCACGTCTTTTTCAGTTACTGGAGTGTGTTTGAGCCCTGTTTGACTGGTTCTCAACCTTTTTCCTTCGGGTGTTTTCCTCTTTCCATCGATTTCACACCTCAACCCTAGGGCATCTAGTGGCCGTGTGTGTCGAACCTCCCGTGGGAGCTTTGGGTTCTTTGATTGTCCAGTTGACTTTGTGATTGCTTTTCGCACTTGTTCAGTGATTGTTGAAGTGTTTTTGATTGATTTCCGAGTGACTTTCTCTCGCTTGCTTGGATTTCATTCTAGCCTTGTTTGAGCTTAGATCACATAGCTCGTATAAAAGCCTTTGTTTTCCTTTCGATTTGGAGAACTGTTTTAGTGTCTTGGGATTTCATTGTGTCTTCATTGAGTGAATTTGCCTCTCTGCTCAGTGTTATTATCTTTCAAAATTCATTCTAGTGCATTGTGCCTTTGAAAAAAAAAAAAAAAAAAAATCAAATAATCTCTTTTGCGTTCAATAGTGAATGGAATAGGACTTTTTGATTTGTATTGTTGAAAGAAAAGTTTTGTTTATTCGCCATTAGCTACATTAGGGTGCTTGATTGATTGTGTTCATTTTGTTTGATTGAAAACTCTTAACCTTCTCATAGTTAGTATTCATCGAACGAAATGGTATTCTTCGGCATATAGCTTGCATCTAGGCAATTGTGAAAGATCACATACGGTAGGACCTGAAATCGAAACTTAAGTAAAGATCAACCATAAAATAAACCGAAGAACTTAAAAACGCATTGGAACATAATGCAAACATTCTAGAGGTCTAGGCTAGAGACGTGCTCCGGCGTCGTTAAACCTAGTCACTTTTGTTCTCACATTAAGGTTGGGCGATTCCTCCTGGTGTGGTTCGATTATGGTCTAGTACAGCCTTGGGCTCCCATGTACCGCCGTGTATATATGGGGAGAATCCACTAGGTTTTCATCCTTGATCCATAGGAAGCCGTGTCTACTGCCTTACAAGCCGTAATGCATCGAACACAACATTCAGGAAGATTGACTGCAGTACGGAAAGTCCTTGGTTTTCATACGATTGCCAAGGTGTATAAGCAGTTTTACGGATTGTATGGTAAACCTCTTTGCCTAGTTTCTCCAGAGAAGTCATTTTTGATCTTTTCAGACTCTGTAAAAGAAAAAGGATCTATTGAGCATTTGTCACTTCGGGCTCTAACATTCGAAGGTACTAGAGTCATCTTTTGTCCTTTTCTGGATCTTAAAACATGAAAAAGGTCAAGTTGTTGCCTAATGTCATAAAAATTTTTCGGCACGATAACATTTCCACTTGGTAGATCTTGTTTGTGTTTAGTTTTGAGTAGGGTCTCTTCGTTAGTTTGCTTAGGGTCTTTATTTGATCATCCTGGCGGATCATCGATCTGTCTCCTGTCCCCAAGTGACAAGGGTCTCCATCTTCTGTTGCCCCTGAGACACGGTTTGGTGACGCTCTTCCTATTGTTCCGAGTGTCCAACCGTTGAACTCTCGTGCTCCAGAGGACGAGCTTTACGACTTGTTTTGGAACCCTATTTGGGAACCCTCTGAAGAGGATTTTCCCACTACTCCTGTTGGTGTTGCATCTCTGATGGCTTCTTCCGACATGGAGGATACATCTCCTGTGTTGAGTGGGATGCCCGTTATGTCGAGTATTGATACTCCCATTTCGGCTACATCCCCGGTCATCTCTACGCCCTACACCGTTACACCTCTCGGTATCATGGTGCCGGCACGCTATAGATCTCTAAGGGATGCTATGAACTCTGCGGCTTCCTCTTCTATGTGGGATCAAAACATCGTCCCTACCACAGGACCATTTGTTTCCCAAGTTCACCCTACTACTTCTACAGCAGTTCCAACCAATCCGACCGTCTATGTCACGTCATCAACTCCAGTTGTTAGTGCCATTACAGCGTCTTCTGTTGTCACTTCTGCTGCAGGCCCATCTCGAGGTCTAGTACAAAGTGGTCAATCAACACATACTCCTAGAGTTGTCCATCCCGCAAGTGGTGCCCCACCTCCTTCTGATCCTATGTCGGTAGGCGGGGCATATTCCCAGTACTTGCACAATGTCAAGAACCTAGGTGGGCAAGGCCCCTATTATGATCCTATCAATCATTATTTGTATACCTCCTTGCCAGAAGAGCCCTATGTTGAGGCTTCAATTCCATTGAACGTGGCTTGGGGTACTGCTGGATATGGCGGTGGCCAGTACCATCCGGGTCAAGGACAGCCATCTCAAGGACCACTCTACCAAGGTCAACCACCTTACTCGCAGCCTAATCATGGGCAGTAGTATTATGGCCAGAATTACCCAGGTCAACAAGGAGGCTCGCAAGGACAACCCTATCAGGGACAACCTTTATCCTCTAGTGGTACGTCTTATACGTATCTTGGGCAACCTTCTAGAAACCCAGGACAACCCTATGCTCAGCAAGGACAACCCAGGACCCAACAGGGCTACCGTTCGGGGCAACCCTATGGGAACCCGGGACAACCTTACGGTCAGTAAGGTCAACCCGGAAACCAACAAGGCTACCCTTCTGGGCAAGGTGGCCAGCCTTACGCACAGCAAGGCCAGCCCACCGCTCAGTAACCATCTGGTCTACAAGGACAATCTTCGGTTGCGCAAGGGCAGCCCCTCGCTCAGCAAGCTCGACCTTCTGGGCAAGCGGGGTCGTCTCAAATCCGACCAGGACAACCTTCCGGCCAGATGGCTCAACATTCAGGCGGGTAACAATCCCGGCCTCCTTATTCAATTGGGCACCAATCCCAGCCTCCTTATTCAGGTCGGTATCAATCCCAGCCTCCTTATTCAGGTCGGTATCAACCCCAGCCTCCTTATTCAGGTGGGTATCAATCCCAGCCTCCTTATTCGGGTGGGTACCAATCCCAACCCCTGTATTCAGGTGGGTATCAATCCCATTCTGCTCATCAAATGCCGCCTGGTTCTCAGGCTCAGTATGGATACCAGCAACCCCAGGGGAAAAATCAGTATACCCCGTATCAAACTTACCAACAACTGCAGGGCAACCCTTATCAAAATTATCAACAACTTGCAGGGCAGTATGGTAACCGATGGGGTGCTGGGGGGCAAAACCAGTATCAACCACCCAGTTTTGGAAATAACCCTTATGGACAAAATCCTTCTGGACAAGGCCCTTTTGGATCTGGTCCATCGGGACAAGGCCAGTGGGGGCAAACAGGAACTGGATGGAATTCTGGCTCTACCTCATATCCCAGACAAATTTCCTTCAACCCGCAATTACCCTTTTTAGCAACGTTGGAACTGCCCGATGTGTCAAAGTTAACAAATGATCCCATTTTTCATAATCCACAATGGCCGCCAGTTCCAACTAAGATACCTAGTGACTGTCCCAAATTTGACAGTAAAGCCGGAGAGGACCCTCAAGCTCATGTAATGACGTATCACTTATGGTGTTCATCTAATTCATGGCTCGATGACTCGATTCAACTTCGCCTCTTTCAAAGGAATCTCACTGGTTCTGCCGCTAAATGGTATATTGAATTGACCCGTGCGTCATTTCAAGATTTTAATTCATTGGCCATGGCATTCCTTACTCACTTTCAGTTACCCATTCGGTACGAGACAGGGACTCACCTCCTTACGTCTCCTAAGCAGGATACAGCCACGCATATCTCCGATCATATACATGAATGGAGAAGGCATCGCAGGTTGATCAAGTTTTGGATTCCTAATCAACTCCTCACCGACTGTTTCACGACTTCCTTTGTCCCTAAGATTGCACGGGACATTGATATGGGAGCCTGTGTGACTGAAGAGCAAGCAATCGTGCGCGCTCAGTACTTGGACTTAGTTTACTCTCAGTCTGGTACCTTGTATGAGTATTTTCCGGACGCCCCGAGGCCCGGTACATCCAAGGCTCCGCTGAAGCCATCTGTCGATGGAGTCATTGGCTCTGTGAACCCAGCCTCTAAAAAATCATTGTCAAACCCTGGGAAGTAAAAGTCAAGTGCCTCTAACGAAAACACTTCTCAGGGTGGTTCGAATACTGGTACTACTTCCGAGGTCAATGCCGCCTAGTCCACCACGGCGGGTAAGGCCTCGAAAGGAAAGAAAAAGGGGAAAGGAAAAAATAAATCCGAGCAACCTAAACAAGAATCCTCCAAACCTCCAGCTAAGGAAGGAGCTAAGCGCAAACCCAAGTATCCTTGCCTCATCTGTGAGGAGGATCACTATACTAAGGACTGCCCCAGGCGGTTCGAAGTTAGTCATTTGTTAAAGGGTGCTCCTGGGGTTCCTACGGTTCTTAAAGAGCCTTTTCCCTCTCAGCAAACTCAAATGGTGGCTGATCCGTCTTCTTCTCCCTTCGGTTCCCAAGTCTTCATGGCCGGATCTATTCCCGTTCATATAACGACTCGAGCAAAGGAGTATTCGTCGTCCGCCGGGAAGGAGCCCGAGGTTCCCTCAAGTGCTCCTTCGTCCAACTCTGGTCCCCTCCATATCGAGAGACCGAGTACTGAGATGACAATCCGACCCCCTCCTAAAGGAGTACTCAGGCGATCTTCTTACAATCTGAATGCTCATGTTGCCCAGCACTATAGCATCATAGAGGACTTAGCGCAGGCTCCGTCGGCTATGTCCGCCTTAGAAGTTTTTCAGTGCTGCCCCCCCCGAAGAGGAAGTCCCTGCTATCGACCATCGGTGGCATCGACTCGGCAGATTTGGATCTGATTACCTTCGACCTCGAGAGCCATGTTCCTCGACTGCCTCATCATATCGCTTTTCTCATCCAAGTCATCATCAATTGCAAAACGATCCATCGTACAGTTATTGATGAAGGCGCATCAACTTGCATTATGTCTATTGCTTGTTGGAAAGCGATCGGGTCCCTGACTCTGAGCCAGTCTTCGATGACCTTGGAAGCTTTCGATGGGAGATAATCTTGTCCTTATGGTATTCTTCAACAATTACCAATCACCTTAGAAGGGAAAACCGTGGAAGTAGAAGTTGAGGTCGTTGACGCCAATCTCACATACAACCTCCTTCTGGGCCGGAGTTGGACGTATGCCATGCATGTCTTGGCTTCATCCCTCTTCCGTGTCATTCGTTTCCCTCACCAAGGGAAAATTGTCACGGTGGACCAGCTTTCCTTCTTCGCTTCCTCTTCTAAGGGAAACGTAACTTTCATTGAACATACAGCCATTCCTTTTGAGAGTGTGGGAACCGGGCTTTTCAAAGACCCTACCCTTATGGGTGTCTTCTCCCTCCCACCTCCGAACCTTGCTTCGCTTGGTTTGGTCTCTGCTCGCTCTGATCCTTCATTGCACTCTGTTGCGACCCTCGGTCCCTCTGCCAAAGGGGGCACGGATCCTCTAGCCTGTAAACCTCGCTCGGTCATGGGGCATGGGCAGATCATCAGTGTTGTTGATCATTTTATACAACAGGCCGAGCGATGCTTACATTATCTAGGCCGGTTATGCAACAGCGCGATAAGGCGAAGTCCTAAAAAGGGCTTGACTTGAATCAAGTATCATGCGAGCTCTCTTTTTGTACATGCATATGCTTTCAGTAGTGTGTTGTGTGTGTGTGTTTATTTAGTTTTTATCTCAGTGTGTCAGCGTGATTGCCGCTTATTGTGTCTTTTGCTTCTTGAACAGATGTATGGATCGCCTTACGTTGGTTTCGCTGATGGTGCTTCCCACAGTACTTGCAATCTGTCATCTGCGGCATGGGTGATCTACGATCCTCATGGTGAGTTAGTAGATATTCAAGGGATGTGTCTGGGTTGTACAACGAACAATGTGGCTGAATATAGTGCTATAATTGAATTATTAGCCAAGGCAATTAACCTCGGGATCCGCACATTGGTTGTAAACTTAGATTCTCAACTTGTAGTCCACCAGCTCAACGGACAATATTCCATCAGAGATCATCGCATTTTAAGGTTGTATTTACATGTTAAGTTATTGGAAAGAGATTTTTATTACATTACTTATTATCACATTCCAAGAAGACTTAATGCAGTAACCGATGCATTAGCTAACTATGTATTGGACAGACATTTGCGTAATATGTAAATCAACATGATACAAGAAGCATAAAATACAATAAACCATAACACCATGTATATATATATCGTGTGGCGAATACTACATACATATTATATATATATTATATATATATATATATATAATATATATATATATATATATATATATATATATATATATAATATATATATATATATATATAGATAATATATATATATACTATTATTATATATATATATTATATATATTTATATATATATATATAATATATATATATATATATATATATTCATGTGGCGCACTGAGACGCTGAAAAAATAAATGTACATGTCCGGATAGATTCTGTGTTCTCCATACATCTGAGACACATGTCTCTCAAAAAATATGCAGAAAATAAAGCCTAGGAGTCTAAGCACGGTGATGCTCATGATAACACATCACCACTCGCACCAATCATCTTAGCAGATGATCGACGCAAGTCGGCACCCCTACTATGTGCCTCTGATATGCGAAGGGAACATCTGCCAATCTGGCATAACCGGGAATCCCTTGGGCAAGCCACTCGAGATTCTATATCAGCTCCTCCCCCACGGTACCCCCTACCTGAGGGTCGGCTGCAGGTTGGCCTCTCCGCGCTGTAGGGGATAGGCCGGCTGGTCACTCTGGGCCCACATCTGCATATACATATAATCATCATTAGAACAGGCATGTATTAAAAAAGACAAAAAAAATGGAAAACATCAAAATCAAGGAGTTCATACCTAACTCCTCCCATTCCTCCCCCTCTGGTAGTGGAAGGTCTGGGTCCCCCATGAAACTGGTTCCTGCATAAGGCCAATCCTGGATCACGATCAGCTGTCGACAGAGCCATATGAAGAACCCAAGTTGCCATGACATCTCCTGGCCACCTCCTCCTTTGGGCATCAGTGCTGCCCAGCAAGCCATTCTAGGCTCTTGTGGCAATGGATTTGCCACCATGGCTCTCTGGATCTGGAAGAGTGGTATTCGCTCCAGGAAGAATGATACCATGATCGAACAATATTCAAACTGTTTCATGTCTGCACGCTTGCAATTTGTGAGCTACCTCTTGATATTAGTAGTCATAGCTGTAGCCCAGTTAAAGATGGTCGGACTAAGGCATTCAGTCGCGAGTATCAGGTGGTTCTTGCTGGCCTTTTGGGGCGCTTGTATCCCAGCTGCACGTGTGATGGTGAAGAGAATGGCCTTCAGAGTCAAATCCCAGATAGTGTTGATTAACACCTTAGCACTTCGCTGCCTAAATTGTGCTTCCGGGCACACTCGAGCTTTTACTTCACCAACCTTCTCCCTGGAAGGTCTACTACCAGTCAAAATAGGAACCGCCCCTCTCCATGACAATCCCGTGATGAAGTATACATCAGAGACCTCAAGCTCTAAGGTCTGGTTCCGTAGACGAAACACTTGGTCGTCCACGTCCCAAGCGTTAATGATGAACTGGAGCAACTCAGGTTGCGACCGCATGTATGATGTAAGGAAGAATTTTTTAAGGCCACAATCCCTCAGGGCGTTCATGAACCCCTCATCCTCAATTGTTGAGGCATCCACAATGTCATGTTCTCTTTCTTTCCATTCTACTACCTTTTTGACCTGTTTCCTGCACCCACAAGGACAAATTTACCTTCATTAGAACACTGGGCAATTTATAATCTAAGGAAATTTCAAATTGAATGGGTAAATATAAGCAAAAATTTAGGTTGCACGGTTAGCGCGACTGTTTTCAAAACAGTCACGCTAATGGTGCGGCGCCCTTGGGTAATTCACCCCATTAGCACGGGTCTGTGTCGGATACCTACGCCAATGGGGCGAAGCCATAAATTTGAAACTCCCCCTTTCTGGGGCTCAATCAGGAACCAAATGCATAAAAGATAGTATAAAAATGGAGTTGAGCGAAGTGCCTCTTACCTGGAGCTGACGAGATCGCAGATGATTGCACAGATTGGTTGTATTCACCGCCTGAAGTTTGCTTCCCAAATGGACCCTTTTCACTCTTCAAGAGGTAAATAGTAAAAGTAATTTTATTTCTACATTTTCACCCTATTTATAAGCTTTTAACTCATTTTTTGGGTTTAGAAAAGTTATTTTTGAATATTTTAATATATTTTTGGTCGAAAATGGGTTTTACGTTTTGCTTCTTGTGCAGCGACAGGTCTTTTACACAACTTCGATGGTGAAACAAGTTGTATTTTATACTTTTTCGGACTCGGTAAAAACACGAAAAAGTCACCTTGGAGTCATCTTTTAGCTCTTTTCTGACTCGCTAAACATGAAAAGATTGCCGAGTTATTCCTCTTGACTCGTTAAACGTAAATAAGAGGTGGTCGTTTTTAAACTCTTTTTCCGACCGTATAAAGAATGAAAATATTGTCGGACCTTTTTCGTTTCAGGTTCGTTAATGGAATCGAAACGATGTGATGTCAATAACTTTTTACTTTTTCAGGTTGACGTCACTATTTACGAAAAGTACTCCTTGGTCGTAATGATCGGGTGGTTCTTTCGAGCATCATTTTATACTTTTTCGGGCTCGAGAGACACAACTTTACGAAAAAGGACACTCCTGGAGTCTTCTTTTCGCTGTCTTTTCAAACTCTCTAAATATGAAAAGACGTCGAGTTCTTCCTTTGTCAGACTTGCTAAAATTCAATGACATTGGATTCCGTTGAAATGACGCCTCTCAAGCATATACTATCCCCGTCAAGCTTGACATCCAAAAATAACCGAGGTACTCTCCAGAAATGGTGGGGGAATAAAGGAATCATAATCCTCGTCATCGACAGTATGTCGCTCTTGAACATGGCACTGTCTGCATTCGTGTCTGGGTGGGGACATCTCATCTCGCTTCACATTTGCCTCCATGGGTTTGGTTCATCCTATTTGACCATTCATCTACTCATCATCTTGTCATCATGACCCCTGATCATTTGACCTCAAATACTACCAAATCCATCGTTGTGCCACTGATATGTTCAAGAGAAGTTGACCTCTATAGAATACTCAACCTCCCTTTGATATCTCACACAAAACATATTGTCTCTCTCTGTCTCGTGTCGATGATGTGGGAAACATTATGGCCCACCTTCGATCAAGATCACTTCCTGTCGACTTCAGCTCATTATCCAGGAAGGTGACCTAGAGACTCCCTTCAGGTACCTTGGAGCCCACATGCCTCAATGGCAGGTTCTTCGTGTTCGACGAGAGGTTTTCATCATTGGCCTCCGATCGGATGATTCTACGGGTATTCGACACCAGCTCATTGATTCACATGTCGTGGATTTACCTATATTACCTTGAGGACCATCGTCATTATTGGTGGCACCTCTCGCGTCTGTTAACAGTTTTCATCATTGATTGGTAATCATATGATGTTCATGCATGTTCGACTTTGACTCCTATATTCACATGCTTGAACTTGTACTATGTTCGGGTCGAGTTGGAGCGCAAGACCCCGGATTGTGCATATTGAGATCCGGGTTGCATTTTGTGGATTATTGTAATCATTACATGACTCATTTATTGGATGGCTGCGACCATACCTGAGTCCAATCATAGATCCTCATTGGATGGCTGCGTCCATGCTTGGGATCCAGTTATATATAATCTGTTATGGATGGCTGCGCCCATACCACATATATCATGTACTTGAAGATATCACTTGTACTTCTTTTCGCAGGTTCTCCGGCGGCAGTGTTTTCAGTCACACATGTTCTTGTAAAGCACTTCACCCCTCTCTCTCTCGGGCCTCATGCTTTAGGGGGCATCTATTACACAGTACTTTGTCACCGTTTGTCACCGTCCCTGTTACCCCTCTCCTGCATCTTGGACTCATTCCGAGACTTGTGAGAAGTGACAAGACTTGAAACCACTTGCATTATTCACCTCTAAACATGAGCTTCATATGCCCTTAAGACATCTCCTGCTCTTTGCCCTTAAAAATAGCCCTTTTTGCATTAGCACTGGCCCACTGTGTTCTGCCCGCTCCAATGGGGAAAATCCTATAAAAGGGGCGCGCCATTAGCGCTCTGTCCCAGAGTCGCAATCGCGCCAACCTTTTTGGGCAAATTTTTGAACTAATCAAACCTCCGAAAGTTCTATCCAGCTCATTCACCAACTGCATCCAAGTTAAGTGAGGATGATTTGGTTTCGAATCTCCTTGAATGGGAAGTAGTTTGCCACCATTCCATAGAAGTTTCCAAGTGATGAAGCCAAATCCATTATTGTTGAGATTGACCTTATCTCTTCCTTTTCCTCTATAAAAGCTTGTCTCTATGGCTTGAGCAAGCTAGTTCTGACTCTAGTGGCAATACTTGTGCTGAAAGGAAAATATCAAGAGATTGGAGTTGCAAGAGCCTTCTTTGTATCCATAAGGCTTTACCTAAGTAAGGATACTTTGTCACTAAAGAGAGAGAGAGCTTGTCCCTCATCCCCTCAAGCTTTGCAACACTTGTGTAGCTAAGCACCCAGCCAAAGGAGGACTTGACGTCAGGACGCTGGTTGTATTCTCCTTTGTTGATTAATAATAATAGATGACTATCATTATGGTTCTGTTATCACTAAAAAATTTCAAAAAAAATTTGGAAGTTGTAAGTCAGTCTTGGTCAAGTCATTTTTCAAATTTCAAAAAAGGAGCCAAGTATTTTCAGTTATGATTATGTATGGGTTCATCTATGAGAAGAAAATTAACAAGCATTTAATCAGAATTCTTTGAAGTCCAAGTGAAGTAGCTTCCCTTTTCATTTCAAGCGAGGCAATGATCGAGATTAAGATGGTGCAAGCTCTTTCAATTTTCATCTTGCAGGAATTCCATGGATTTGTTTACAAAAGAGAAGGATCATAGGTCAGGTAGGTGTATTATATTGGACAAGCTTTCAAACAGGTTGGCTATTGGAGATTTTGTGAAAAACTTCAAGGAGGTCACATGCAAGTCACCAAAGAATTTGTTTCCAATTTCACAGGATTTAATTCAAAGGTTGGAGTTCTTGAATTACCAATATCTCTAGAGGTTATATCTGTAGTCACTGAAATCCCAAGAGAGACAATTTTAAAAAAAGAGAACTATGTGTTTTTGACTCACACAGTAGTTTCGTAGCGCGCTACGAAACTGCTGAAGGTGACAATTTTGTTTTTTGAGGATCTACCTTGAAAGAAAAAGGGGATTATTTTGAAAGGGATGTTGCTTTAGAGCTGTAATAAGATCATTTGAGAAGGTTTGAGCCCTAATCAAAAGGAAAATTCAAGAAATGAAGACATAGACACATACCAAACCTTGCGCTACGAAACCCCTGAAGCAGCCTGTTTTAGGAGAAAAACTGTTTTAAGTAGTCAACTTCCAGGAGGTCTCTAGAGCAACTGAAAGAATATTTTGGAAAATTGAAAGAGGTTTTTATTCCAAACATACTGAAATAGAAAAAAATCTTTCATTTTCTTCAAATTAATTATGAGCTGGGAGAAATGGGTGATTACACTTGCGCTACGAAACTGCTGTAGGTGCAAGTTTTTCACAGGCATATTTCTCTATTTTACACCTGTTTTTCAAAGGCACATTCTAGGAGGTAGGGATGGTGTTTCAAAAAAACAAGAGAGGTTTTTGTTCAGCATGGATTGTTTCACAAAAGTCTCCTTCAGGTTTTCTAAATACGTTTTTTGTGAGAAGTTATGAGCTCTGTCCCAAGACCCATTTTTCAGCCAGAACAGAGCAAGGGACAGTCTCCTAGTTTCTAGGAACATCAAAGATCGATTCTGGATAGCTGGAGAAGTATTTTAAAAAACCAAGAGAGGTTTTTGTTCTAGAAATCCTAGACTACAAAATTATCCCTCAGTTTCGAAAAATGTGTCATGGAGGAGGAGATAAAGGTTTTGTCCCACGTGCCATTTTTAGGGATCCTAAACCTAAAAACAGGGAAACATGTTCCCTAATTTCTAGGGTTTTTCTTCAACAGTTAGATGACCACGTGGGAGGCTTCATCAAGTTCGACTTCATGGAGTTTTAGGTGTCAAATAATCTTTTAAATGTTTAGATAAGGTTGTT
>APFE030113360.1:32081-63552 GCA_000404065.3 Pinus taeda | reverse complement strand
GGTATCAAAGGGTAATTGTGACATAACAATTAATAAGAACTTCCATCATATGCACAATTAGAAAAAACAACTCAAAAAGAAACTATTGTTTTTGAAATGGGAGCAACTCAAAAACTGCCAAATGTAATGGTATCAAAAGGTAATTGTGACATAATAATTAATAAGAACTTACATCATATGCACAATTAGAAAAAACAACTCAAAAGGAAACTGTTGTTTTTGAAATGGGAGTTTTTGAAATGAGAAAAAACAACTCAAAAGGAAATTGGTGTTTTTGAAATGGGATTTAAGTTTTAACATGAAAAGAAATTTACAAATTCAACATTCTAATTTGAGAAAAAATGAAATTTAAAAAAAAGGTTGACAATTTGACAGCCCTTCTTAAAAGAATTTAAGATATTATTCCAATTTTTTTGTAAATGACAAAAATCAATTTTTAAATTTTTTTTGACTGGTAAAATTTTCTCACTACTTCTCTGACGTGCCAGAGACCCTTTGAAAGGCTCTGACGTGTTCAATTTTGATCCCTGGTGAGCACAATCTTTTTATCCAGGGATACGCAACTGACCTCACTGGTGGCAATATCCAGATGTCATTGTTGTGGAAGCCTATAATCTTTGGTATTTGGCTCCCCCATTTTCATATATTGTTTTTTATTTCACAAGTTTTTAAGCTTTTATAGACTGCATTATGCCCCCACACCTTCAACGCAGTTGGGTTCACTACTAGTTTTGCCCTCAACTTCCTCTGCGACTCGGGTCACTATAGGTGTAATCCATTTTGTCCAGCTAGTGAAGGAACAAAGCAAAGAATTTCAATTTTTTATTAAGGATATCAGTGGGAAAACCAAACTTCTCTGGGTTAAAATCACTACTGTCGTATGTTTCCTAAAGTTGGCCATTGAAACAATGTGGGATATATCCTTTTGTTTCCAGAGTCTTCAATATGCAGGGAAGGTGTTATCAGATTCCTCACAACTCAAAGACTACAATAGTTCTAAAAACTCACCCATTATCTTGAACAAAACACTGTGTGGGGGTGTCCTTGTTACAAAACGAGCTAATGGGTCCCCTCATTCATTCAAGGATGCTGCCCACAGGAAGGTTTTAGCTTCTGCATAATAGATCCAAAATTTATCGGGTCTATATGTTGTTGAACAGATGGAAAAAGCTTCAACTATGGAAATAAAACTCCCTGAAGCTAATTATTCTATACTTTACACTCTAAAACAGCCATCTGCAGATTTAATGGGTTTTGGCTGAAACCTGAAGCATCAATTTAGTGGATTTTTTCCATGTGGACTCCAGATTTCGAAATTTTTCTATGCTCAAAAGGCTTCTTCATAATTCAATTTGAAACATAGGAGGATCTAGATTATGCTCTTAATGCAAGGCCTTGGTTTTGGGGTAGAGCCAGAATTTTTATTATGCCTTGGTCATTCAATGGCAACTCTATGGTAGTCTCTACAATGTCAGTTGGGTTAGGCTCCCAAAACACACTCTCCCCCAACCCCCCCGCCTTCTATTTGGCACCACAAAGTCTTTGAGGATATAGGCAACATTTTGGGAAAATTTAAAAAGTTGAACCTGGAGGTAACAGAGAATGGTATCTTCACATTTGCTAGAATATGTGTGGAGGTTGACCACAATAAATGAATTTCAAATCATATCAAGCTGAAACACCAAAAATTCCTCTAGTCACAAGTTTTAGACTATGAGAACACAACATTTAGATGTCTTGTATGTTTTTAGATATGCCATCAATAAGTGTGCCCACAGGCAAGGAAGAATACAAAGAAGAAGATGAGACAAAATAACAGACCGAAAGGATGGAAATTCTTAGAGCAATATCCTTCTAATGAGGAAGGAGAGGATAAAAAATAAAGGCTTTTTTCATAGGAAGAAATGAAAAAAAATAACCATCAGGGAGACATATAATTTGGGGTTGCAACATTTCAGCGAGACTCCAATACTACTCAACATGATGAAGAGGATCTCATGGACACTTTGCATCTGGATGATATTAGGGGATCTAAAAGAGCTCATGTCTCAAAAGGATCTAATTCTGACAAAGATGTCCCTCATGTGGGACAAGAGTTAGCTTTGGTATTACTTGATCCAAATCCTAAAGGCTAGCAAAATGTGCAAAGGCAGAAAAGTAAAAGAGAAAAGACTTGCATTAGTACATAATTTTATTTTTTCCCTTTAATAGTCCTTTTTTGTCTTTTTTTTGAGGTTCATGGGCATTTCAGATGGACCTTTCTTTCTCTTTTCAACTTGCTATTTGTGTCGCCATGTTAATGTTTGACACTTTATGCATACACACTATGTGTGTCTACAAAATGTAATTTTTATTTATAGTAATAAAATTACAAATTTTCTCTTTGGAAAATATCTTCTAATGATGTAGTTTATTTTAACAATTCTAGTTTATCATTAAGCAATTACACTTCAGAAATTCAACCATAAAAGCTCAAGGAGAGTAGAGATCACAATGCACAGAGAGAACACAAGATTTACCCTGGCAAAACCACTTGGGGGGAAACCCAACAACCTTTTCCTTACAGAAATTATTAAGTTCAACAAAAGATGCACCTAATGCATATAGTCAACTATGATGTCAAATTGACCAACAATTCTATGGTCAAACCTGGCCAAACAAGATTTCTGCTAAGTCAACCTTCTTTCCTTCAACTTTGGCCCTCTCATATCTTCCTAGGCTGAATTATAGCCTCCCAAAATATGCCCAAAAACTTGGCCTTACTGCCTAGAACAATTTGCCTAGAATTTTGTCCCTATTGCCCAGAAAATCACACGTGCGAAGTAGAGAGAGAGAAATACCTTTGAGATGAATTTTTGCTTCCTGTCCTTCTTCGTTCTTCTTCTTGTTTTCTATGATGCCCAAAATATATCTTCTTGTGTGAGAGGTCAAATGGTGCCTTGTGGAGGAGGTTGAATGCTCTATATATAGTGTTTTTCTTGTCTAAATGGGTGTGTCTCTTCAATGGGGCTAACTTGACAAGTTTAAAGCCAAGAATTCAAAAATTCAAACTTTGAAATTTTCTCTTTTGATAGCGACATGAAGAATGTGTCTTATAATAATTCTTTTAAGGGATAAATAATGAAAATGACATGAAGAACATGTATTACAATTTTATTATACATTTCAAGGACTAAAATACAAATTATGAAGACCGACTATGGCCACAAAATTCAACACTCCCTCTTAGCTAGGGAGGTATTCATAATGACTAGACAAATATTATTTTGTCAACAAATTTCTCTAGGAAAAGGTTATAACAAATCATCATCATTATCCAATTACCTTAATCTGGTCAATGATTGTGATACATGGTAAACCAATGGCATCAACCTGTTACCATAATTTGGTCAAACAACTCTGACACATGGTAAGTCAACAATATCTACAAGTTATGATAATCCTAATCGGTACCTCGGACCTATGGTATATCCTCACCATAATCATGGTCGATACTCCTGACACATTGTACATCATTTGGCATCAACTAGTCACTATAATTCGAGTCTATCTAACATATGGTATACAAACTAGTCTTGGTTCACCATCATTCTATTCAATATCTCTGACACATGGTGAATCTCCAAAGGCCACACTCTATCTGAGTAATTTAGGGCATGATGCTAAATGGGATTGATACTTCAAGACCATTCTTCCTAATTCAGGTCAACATACTAGACACGGGAAGAATGATTGTCCTTTGTCAGACCATTCTCCCTAATTTAGGTTGACATACTTGACAGAGAGAGAATATTCGTCCATGATGTTATCTCATCAACACTCCCTCTCACTGAGAGATGTTTTCTCAATAAGTCCAAGCTTGTCCATGAAGTTTACAAACTTTTCTCTAAATAGAGGCTTTGTAAGAATAGCATCTATCTAGTTGATTAGTAGAAACGTACTAGAGCTTCACTGCTCCCTTCTACACCATGTCACGGATGAAGTGGTACTTGATCTTAATGTGCTTCGACATATCATGGAAAATTGGATTCTTGGTCACCTTCACATAGCTTTGATTGTCACAATATATCACATTAATTTCTAGCACCTAATCAAATAGTCTTGTGAGTAACTTCCGAAGTCACATTGCTTCACAACTCGCTAAATTGTTAGCAATATACTCTGCCTCGGTAGTGCTAAGTGCAACAAATGTTTTCTTCTTTCTCATCCACGAAATCATAACGAAGCCTAAACTAAAGCAACCTTTGGATGTACTCTTTCTTTCTTCAACACTCCCTGCCCAATTTTCATTTGTATATCCTTGTTGTTGTATATCACCGTTTGAGACATATCTCAAATCATAATCAATTGTACCATGCAAATATCTCAATACATGTCTTGCTGCAATCCAATGATCATGTCTTGCTTCCACTTGGAACTGGTTTAGAGTATTCACTGCAAAGAAAATTTCTAGCTTGGTATTAACCAAATACATCAGTGATCTAATCACCCTTTGGTACATGGATGGATCTACCAAATCTAACTTAGAGTCTCTTAACCTTCTCAGATTTGTCACCATGGGAGTTTCCATCAACTTATAGTCCATCATCCCAAACTTCTGTAGGATCTTAATAATAGAATTTCCTTGACAAAGGAATATTTCATCAGGCTTCTGCCAAACTTCTAGCTGCAAATAGTAGTGCATCAAACCAAGATCCTTCATATCAAATTCAGAGATCAACTCCCTATTACACTGAATAACGATATGCTCCACACCTGTCAAAAATAAGTCATCAACATACATTCTTCTCAACCTCGATATATAGGTTTGGATCAACGTCACTTTTGGAAAAACCACGTACTATCAGGTGGTTGTCAATTTAAGAGTATCAGGCTCTAGGTGCTTGCTTAAGTCCATATAAGGCTTTCTTCAATTTGCAAACGTGAGCCTAATTTCCGTGAAAATCAAAACCTTAAGGTTGTTCTATGTACACTTCTTCGTCAATCACACCATTGAGGAAAACAATCTTTACAGCGATCTGATGTAAATTCCACCCACAAAAGAAACAATAGAAATAATAGATCTAATGGTAGTGTACCTGGCAACAGGAGAAAAATTCTCATCTAATTCTCTCCCTCTTTCTGGGAGAACCCTCTAGCCACAAATGTCACCTTGTAATTTTCAATATTGCCATCCACTACATGTTTGATATGGTATACCCATTTGGAGTTTACCATTGAATTCATTTCAGGTTTCAACACAATTTCCCATACATCATTCTTCATAATCAATTGGTATTCTTCCAACATCACATCCTTCCAAACTTTTTGGCTAGCTGCTTGTTCAAAGGTGGAAGGTTCAAAATTAATGAGATCAGTTATTAATGTTGCATATATAGAATACCTATTTGGTATTTTGCTTTCCCTTAAGGTGCCACTGGTGCTGCATATCCTTCTGCTTCCTACACAGTGGATCTAAGCCAAGTTGGCCTTTTCCTAATTTCGAGAAAAAAAAATGGGTCCAATAGGTCGCTAGGCCCTTATGCCTCTTCTTAATGAACTATGGGATGTTCTAAAGAATTGGATGGACTTGAATCTTCTTCCTTAGGAGCTTCATGTTCATTGTCATCATCAGAGTCCATGGGAACTTCTTTATATTTCTAATATGAAACATTCTCATCAAAGGTCATGTACCCACTGACTTCAACCTGTCACTTTGATAGAACGTAGATTCTATAGGCTTTTGATGACTTGCTATATACAAAAAATATTCTTTTCTTTGCTAAAGGATCTAGCTTCTTTTTCTTGTGTTTAGGTACATGGATATATGTTGGACAACAAATTATTCGCAAATGTCCAACACATGGTTTCTGTTTGGTGAACACTTCTTCAGGAGTCTTATTTTCCAAAATTTGATGAGGACTTCTATTTTGAATATAGACAAATGTCATAGATGCTTCACTCCATAGAGACATAGGTCGGCCTTGATCATATGCATCATTACCTTAATAGATTCTTCAATGATTATGTTCCTTTTTTCAACAACTCCATTTTGTTGTGGATTGTAAGGGACTATCAACTCTCTCTTAATCACAACTTCTTTACAAAAGGCAACAAGCTCCTTGGAAGTATATTGTCCTTCATTATCTGATCTCAAAATCTTTATTTTCTTTCCCTTCAAGTTTTCCACTTCGGCCTTAAATTCCTAAAATTTGTTGAAGACTTCATCCTTTGCCTTCATGAAGTAAATCCATGTCTTGTGAGAGAAGTCATCAATAAAGGTTACATAGTACAAAGAGCCTTCAAGATATTTCACTGGCATTGGACCACATACATCAAAATGAACTAGATCTAAAATTTCCTTGGACCTAGTTTCGCTGCTTGGAAAGGGCTTCTTTAAGTTCTTCCCAAGCACACAACCTTTACACACTTCTTTGTGCTCCATTTGCAATTTTGGAACTCTTGAAACCATATGATTTAAAGATGGCAAGGCTCTATAGTGAAGGTTAGCATATCTCTTATGCCAAAGTTCATATGGATTGATGTCATTATGTATTAATGCTTGAGCAAGTTGTTTCAAGAGTCCATATGACCTTCCTTCACAAATTCCAATTACTTTAGCATAATCTATACTTGAGCCATTTGGCCACACAAATACTTTACCATCAAAAACTTCTACTCTATCTTCCAAACATAAAATAGAAACCAAATTATTTTTCAAACCCGGTATGTACAGTATGTTGCTAAGATGAACATTTTCACCAGATTCTAGCTCAATGGAAGTCTTCCCAACTCCTTTCACAGCATAATTGTTGTTGTCTCCAAGTTCTACCTTTTGAGATAGTCTCCTTTCCATTAGACTTGTGAGTTTGTCACGGTCTCTCGTCATGTGCCTTAAGGAACCACTATCTACTAGCCAAAAATCATTGTTATCTGCAATAGAACCTATGAGGGCAAAAAAATACAAAAAATCTTTGTTACCTGAATCTTAATTCTTAGGTTTCTTTGGAAGTTCATTAATGTCGTTTGTCGTAGCATGTTGCTTTCCCTTTCTATTTCTATCATTCGATATTTTAGGACAATCATGTCTATAGTGACCAAATTTGTGACAATGATAATATTGAACTTTCGACATATATCTCTTTCCTTGAGGAGCATATCTTCTTCTTTCAAGTCTTGTTCCTTCATTTCTTCTTTGGAAACCAAACTTCTTTCTTCCTCCAACCTTCTTGAAACGTTTTGCATATGCTTGATATTCACCTTCTTCGGATCTTTGAATCTTTCCTTTTGATATGAGACTATATTATTCTTGAGTACATGCAGTCCATAGTTCTTCAAACTTTGGAGTTACCTTTCTATGAAATATACTAGATGCAAATGAGTCCTATAAGTTAGGTAAACCATTAAGTGTTGTACTCAAGAGTGCCCTTTCACTTATGATTTCATTAATTGCCTAAAGCTGGTCTCTTAATTGAGAAATTTTCAAGAAATATGAGGCTATAGTATCATTCCTTGTCATTCTAACATCACGAAGCTCATTCTTCAAAATCATTGTTCGACCAATGTTATTGATAGTGTATAATCCAACTAGGGCATCATACATCTACTTTGAAGATTCAAGATTTGACACATAAGGAATCAAGTGATCTCTGATAAAGTCCACAATAATTCTTCTAGACGTGATTTCATCCTTCTCATATTTTATTTTCTTTCATTATCTGAGGGTTTAGTGACCTGGCCCTTTAGAATACCCAAGAGACCATTCTTTGCAAGGATGAGATCAATCCTTGTTTTCCAAGCCCTGAAATTTGTAGCTCCTTCCAATTTGTTCTGAGACTTCAAAGAGGAACCCATAATCATAGATAAACAATTAGATTGTAGATGTAGGTTTTCTTCATTGCTCTTCCCTTTACCAAAACTCGTCCAGAGTGATCTTAATGTCCTATTCTTCACCAAAGCTCTAATACCATGTTGATTTTTCAAGTGCAATAGATACAAGCACAAATTTATGAAATATTGATAATTACATCTGATGATGTAGGTCTTCTTTTAACAATTCCAGTTTATCATTAAGTAATTACACTTTATAAATTCAACCATAATAGCACAAGGACAATACATATCATAATACACAAATAGAACACAAGATTTACCCTAGGAAAACCCACTTGGTGGAAAAACCCAACAACCTATTCCTTAGAGAAATTCTTCAATTCAACAAGAGATACACCTATTGCAGCTAGTTGAATATGAGTTCAAACTAACCAATAATGTTATAGTCAAACCTAGTCAAACATCCCTCTTATCAAGTCAGTCTTATTCCCTTCAACTTTGGCTCTCTTTGATATTCCTAAGGCCGAATTTTAGCCTCCCAAAATATGCCCAAAAACTCGCCCCTAGTACCTAGAAAATATGCTCATAATTTTGGCACTGTTGCCTAGAAATTGTTGCCCATAAGTTCGACCTGACACCTAGAAACTGCCTAGAAAATCATACATGTGAAGTAGAGAGAGAGAAATATCCTTGAGATGAATTCGTCCTTCTTCTTCTATTTTGTTCTTCTTCTTCTTCACTAGGATCCTAGAATATGTCTTCATGTGTGAGAGGTTGGATGGTGCCTTGTGGAGGAGTTTGAATGCTCTATATATAGTGTTTTATCTATCTGAATGGGTCTGTCTGTTCACTGAGGCCAAATTGACTTGAGGAAGGGTCGACTTGGCAAGTTTAGAGCCAAAAATTCAAAAATTCAAATTTTGAAATTTTCTCTTTTGATACCGACATAAAGAACATGTCTTATAATAATTCTTTCAAGGGATTACCAATCAAAATGACATGGAAAACATATCTTACAATTCCATTATATTTCAAGGACTAAAATAAAAATTATGAAGACCAACCATAACTACAAAATTCAACGTTGTTAAGGCACTCTAAGATGTGAAGGTCACTAGTTTGAAACTCCGTGGGAAAAAATCCATCCATGTTAAGGGTTAGTGTGGCCTAGGCCAGGTGCGATCCTTGGGTTATTTCGACAGTTTAGATTCCCCTGGGTCATGGTTTCTCAAGCTAAAGCTTAAGTTTGTAGTCATCTGAGGACTCACACAACATAATAAACAAAAAAGACTAGTTTTTGGGTTATAGTTTGAAAGTGTTTTAATTTTAAGCTTGAAAAAAAGGTTTTTATTGATAGTTAATTTTTTATGATTTTGAGTCAAAGTTGTAGTTACATGGGTATCAGTTGTAAAATAATTTCGACCACATCAATATTTAAAAAAAAAAAAATGTTTTCTAAGCATTACTTTTTTATTCAAACATTGATTTTTGACATAAATTTTCAATTTGAGTTGGTTGGCTTTAATGTTTTAGCTGACATAATTTTTCAATTTGGGGGTTGATTTTGATGATTTCATTGACAACATTATGTGGTTTTTAAAAAAATCATTATAAAAGGTGATAATTTTAATTTAACAAAACAAAACAAAAAAATCACTTATTCTAACTAATAGACGAAATGCCCATTTTTAAGGCATTTTTTTGGGGAATTTTAACCAAAATTTGACAGAGATTTTAAAAAACTTGAGTTTAAGTTGATTAATTTGTAGAATTCGAATTCCCTAGTGTTTTTTCAGGGTGTTGAATCTGTTTATGCATTTAAAAATGTATTTTAAATAATCAAGAACTATAATCTTGCTTGAAATTGTATGGTTGAATTCTGATGAAAAAGGGTCATTCCTCTATAAGTTAGACTGCGTCAAAAAAACGCTAATAATAGCACCACTTTTTTAAATAGAGATAAAGTTAACAACTAAATGTGATAGCTAAATATGTGATAACTCTAAAAAATTCTCATGAGTGGGTAACTACGTTTCATATGCTAATTCATGATGAGTTGAAAATAAAATTGTATATTCATGAGTTCCTCGTGCGATCTTATATATCAATGTGATTGATTTGATTCGTAATGTTCATGTATTACATAACTTTGTGATTTATCCTTCGTATTTCAAGCATCTTCATCAAATAACTCCATTCACCAAAAAGATAAGACACTAGGTCTTGCTTGTCCTTTTATTGTTTTACTTAAAACTAATAAAACTTTCATTTCATAAATATGATTTTTATGTCAAATTTACAATTACATGTTTGAAATCTTATCAAAGAATATCCCCATGTATCAAATGAGAGTATCCTAAAGGGAGGAGAATGAACATTGATGTCAAAATGATTGTGGCATCCTCAAATTCTTTTAGGGTTTGTACTTGGATCATTTCATTTGTCTTGTATACAGCTTGAGTGGGCCTAATGGTTAAGAGCATGTGTTTCCTCCTAAGAGGTCACAGGTTCAAAACCAGAGGGGGGTAGAGTATGTATGCCTTCGTAGACTTAGCAGTCAAATCGTTGCGCGGAGGTGGTTCCCTTGTCCCACAAACAAGGGGGTCTCATACACCAATTTGGTGTCTGGCTTGGTTGTGACCTTAAAAATGGATATTATTATTATTATTATTATTTATAAATACCTTTGCTTCTAAGTAAATCCACAATGTAGGACCATAATTGGAAGTAGTTGGTGCTGTCAAGAATAACTTGGCATGGACTTTCCAGTTTCAAAACATTGAAGCTATAGATGCTGAAACTAAGTGTTCCAATGGAAAGATCTCGAAAATTTAGGCCGATTAAAAAAAAAACGGCTCTGAAAACGGCTTCTGGATGAAGAAGTTATGGATTTTTGAAGAATAGTTGTTGAAGATGCCGACGAAGTGAGTGAATGTGCGGAAGTGAATGATAATGTTATATTTAAAAAAAATTCCCACCCCCTCTTCCAAACTTAATATAATTATCTCACTTTAAAAAGGATTTTATGTGACTCGCTTTTATAAATAAGTGAAAGTCACTTTTACAATGGTACTTTATGAGCTACTCACTAAATTGTAACTTAAATAAAAGATAAAGAGATTTTAGAATTATAAGTGACTCACATTTTATAATGGATGAGAACACTTTTACATAAAGTAACTTTAAAACATAAGTTACATGTGCTTTTTGGAAAAGTAACTCAACAAAAAGAAAGACTTGAACCCAAATCCAAAAGGAGAAATATATTCCCTCATCTTCTGGTCCTAAAATCCTAAGGTTTATGATAGAAGAAGTGATATACTTAAAAAGCCACAACCTACTATATACCCTCCCACTAAAATTATGCCTCTTACTATGAATTCCCCTCATGTTGAGAAGCCACCCACTGAGATATCCCTTACAAAAACTCATCTACTAGAGCAGACTAAAGGAAAGAAAGTTGTAACTGAACCCCATGATGAAGAAGAACCCTCCCCATTTGAAATGTTCGGAGGGGGTAAAATACCTCACACTGGGCCCTTAAACAAATTGAGGCTAAAAATAAAGTTGAAGCAAAATCCTGACCTCACCAAGGAAGTAATAGATGTGGAAAATGTCCCATTAAAGCACTTGATAATAAACAAAGAGAAAAGTGTAGGTTCTAAAAATTCAAAGGCTAAGGCAAATAAAAAGAAAATCCCTATGGAAACAAGAAAAAGCAAGAGGCAAAGGATGGATAAGGTGGACGTTCTTTTGGAGGTGGATAGTACCCTCAGATAGGAAGCTCTTAACCATATTTGGGTTTTTGATCATTCACTATTAAAGTGAATTTTTTTGATCTATGATTGATCATGCACTTATCAGCGTTTAGGTACAAAAGAACATAGAGGATAGTTGACATTCCAATTTTCAGTGATTTTTTCAAAGAAGCATTGACATTTCATTTGGCAACGCATTTTGAAAAGAAACAATTTGAGAAAAGCACTGAAATTTGACCCGTTAGCAAAACTATCGGTTCAAGCAGCTAAAGGACTGACAATGACAATATCAATGATTTGCAGCAGGGATATCCGAGAAGACAGGAGAAAAACGTAAGCCCATTTTTGAAGGATGATAAGGCTTGATCTACAACAAGGGAAGCACAACCATGATACAATTTCTCATCCCCATTTTTAGCATAATTTTCAGCAAGTTGTTTTGATTTTGAAAAACTTGATATGTTTAAAGATATTTCTATATGCATGTACCTAAGATATTTATACTTCTATTATTGGATTACTGTAATTGTTTTTTGAGCTACAAACATGTTTCAGTTATGTTATTATCTATATAAGAAAAGAGTGTAGAAGAAGTAAGGGTTGGTGTTTATTTGAGATATAACATCCTTATGTATTTTTTAGCAGATCTTAATGAAAATAGTCTTCATGAGAATTTACTAAAATTCATGTGTTGTAATTACCTATCTATATTTTGCTTTGTTTTATATTTACTCGTGTCTGATATTGGGATTCATATTTTATCCTCTTGTTTCTTTATTTCTCAGGAATTAATAATTGTTGTTCACTTCACCCTTACACTAATTTCCTTCATCTTCCTCTAAATTACTTAAGTGTAAAAGGAATTATTGCTACCCTTCTTTTATGTTTTTCTCATTGAAACTATGTTTGTATAAAACCTGATGAGGTTATACTCCATACCCAATGGTGGAAGTTTCACATAGCCCAACCAAATTTCAGTCATTTTTTAAATAAATCTGGCCATATGACTCAATTCCAAACATTCTATTATAGTGACCTTGAGCAGTTTAGTTTTAGGGAGATCCCTCTCCAGGTTGAAGGGAAAACTTTGAACCTCAAAGAGGTTCCAGGTTACCTTATATTTTTCCCGCATCTAGGGTTTTCTCTAAGAGATAACATATGGGTTTATGTAAGGGGTTTGGGGAGTTGAGACAGTCTCTATAGTGTGAGGAGGATGCTCACCAGCCTAGGTGGGAGGTTATTGGTTACTTGGTATAGTATGGTATTAGTTCCCCCGTGTGGGAGGGTTTTGGGAATGCACTAGATGATTGGGATAATACCCTGTGCTTGTTGGGATTTGGGTTTCATGTGGACCTCTAAAGGACTAGAAATGGGGTGGTCCATTGTATATGTTTCCGAAGTGTTGGAACGTGATATTAGGTTTATTTTTGGATATGATTCTAATCAAACCGGCTGCAACATTTAATGCTCTTAGATTGTGTTGGGCGAAAGGAATCAGATGGGGAGAATAAGGTAGGACCATGTATAGGTATCCTAATTGAGTATAAATGAGCTCAAACTATTGAGATTTGGTGATAAATTATTCCTCTGTCTGAGGTATGGTTGTAGCCACATCTTTTTCAATTATTGGTAGAATATATTTCAAAAAGAAATCTAGGCGAAGGTCTTATGTTACATTGACTTTACAGAGGTTATGACACCTTTTCCACTCATGGATATGGGCTGAAATATGAGTGGAGGTGGTTTGTTGAGTGCATCGTCATTAATAAATCAATGTCATGTCGCACTAAGAGTTGGAAAAAGGTGAGGAATGAATTAGCCATGGATTCGAAAGTGAAATGGTAACCAAATTCCTCACTCACATACCATTTTGCATTAGGTCCGATGAGGGTGTGTTGAAATAGTCTCATATGAACAAGTCCTTAATGGTGTTGTCAGATGAACACCACAAATGATAGGTCATGATGTGGTTAGCGGGATCTTCTCCTATATCTAAAGGTAGCTTGGTTGGAATATGGGGGAAGTTTGATTATGGGAGATTGGATCATTGGTGAGCTTAGTTAAATCTAGTGGATTAAAAGAAGCAACAAATGGGATCTTTATGTTGTTGGCCATATTGATATGACTTGGGGATGTAGCTTGAAATAAGTTCCCTTGAGAAGCAGTAGGGATGCTTGGGGGAGTAGAATGTGGACTCCTTACTGGGGTAGTAAAATAGGTTCCTTGAATGGGAGGTGTCCCTAACAAGGTTTCTCCAATAAAGGATGACCTGATCACAGTGGTCGGATGGTGTCTTCTACACTTTCATGGTGAGGCACTAGGAAAACCTCCCATTAAAGGGGGGAGGTTTAGGATGCGACGAGAGAGACCAGTAACCCTTGGTTCCTATATAGTTCCCTTTGTGGGTGAATGTTAATTTATATGGTGAGAGGGGAAATTTTATCAAATAAAATGAAACACATACATAAAACAAAATGAAAACAAAAGTTTAATTCTCCTTTTAATTTTATATTATGTGATCAATCAAACAAGAAAAAGGTTTTTTTTTATTTGCATATGAGAAAAATTCCTAAAAGACCTATGTGTCCTTTGCACTCAAAAAGTAATTGGGCCTTGCGAGGATTCTTATGGAAGGGTACTAGGTCCATGTCCCGAAAGTATTGGCGACGTTTCCAACAACCAAGAATAAACTAAGATGTCGAGAGATTTTAGTGCTTCCCACACCTCCACCTATAGGGAAAGATGCATAAGCCACTTAGGTTACCTTCATCCCATGGGGGAAATCAAGTCTTGAGCTTCTTGGTATTCATTCAACAATTTGGAGCCCTAAACGAGTCAGGTAGCCTCATAGAGAAATGCATATACTAAAACCTAAGTGTAACCCTCTCTGAATCAGGTTTATGGCATGCCTAGGAATTCTTTTCCGCGGGATAATGAACGATTTTAAGCACCCCTTAAGAAAAATTCTATGTTTTAGAATGTAAACAACCACAATGGATTACAAGATTCCTACCCTCGTGGTCTTAACCTAAACTATAAATTATTTTGTGACCCCTGTGGGGAATTTAGTGCGTTCAAGTGTTAGATTTTGTTTTAAAGAGGATTATTCACTTAGGGTGTGAAAATGTAAGCTTCAAAGAAACTAAGTATCGAGATTCCAAATGGTGGATACCCTTGGTACAATGTTTACATGAGCATAGTGTGTGAAGTGGAAGTGTGTGCAAGTGAACTTGTGAGCATACAAGAGTGTGAGGCAATGTGGATTGCAGTGATATTTTAAAACACCCCTAATTATGCTATGTTATGATTGTTTCTTGCAAGAAAAGAAATCATGTGTGGATGATGGGCCACTTACTTATTTCCTAATTACACTATGTGAGCATATAAGGAGATGGAAAAATAAGTGTTTTGAAAAAGATTTTAGATCCAAACCCTGGATCCTCACAAGGACTCAAGGGAAGCAGAAGCTACTCCCTTTCTTACTAACACCCATTCCTGGTCCCAATAATAAAATTTGAAATTTTGAAAATCTTTCGTTAGTCAAATATATATGTGGATAATGGGCCACTTACTATTCTCCTAATTTAGCTCTATGTGATGATTGAATTGAGAAAAACAAGATAGAAATGATGTGTGGATTAGGGTCACTTACTCTCACCTAGTTAAGTTATGTGAATTGTAATTTTTCTAATTAAAAATAAGAAATTGCCTTACTAATAATGGTCAGCAAAGTAACTAAGTAGCCTATCTAAATCGTAAAAAATCAAAGGGGTGTAGGAAGTTCATTAGGTGTTTCCAAAACACTTAGGAAATAAAATTTACAATGATTTTTCATTGTTTTGTGAACTGTGTGGGTTTTCCTATGCACAGATGCACGATTCGTGCATTTATCTGTGGGAAAATATGCATGACCAACTCAAAAAGTTGAATTCAGGTTTTGTCTGGGCTGAGAACAAGTTTGAGTGGGATTTTCAAAATTCCAGAGAGATAATGGATGCTAAAAATAGTGAAATGCAGAGAGAGAGAGATCCTAGAACACAACCAATTAAATCAAAGAAAGGCAAAAAGTATGGTCGCTATTTTGTATTTGTTTTTTTGCTGAGAAAGGGTCCCAAAACAACTTTCCTTGTAGTTTTTTTGTCATCTACAAAGAGAATACAAATGGTTGGATGATGTTAGTGCTTGAATAAGAACCAACAAAGTATGAATGAGGTAAGAACAATATATGAACAAGATTAAACAAAAACTAGAACAAATAACAGGAAACAATGCTTGAATGAAGCATAAACACATCAACAAAAGACATAGGAACAAAATGCCCTTTATTGATTATTGGTAGAAGAGCTACAAATGAGATATCAATACACTTGAAGAGAAATTCTTGGGAAAGGGTGCTCAAGATCTCTTTGCAAGGAACTCCTTTCTTCAATCCCCTATGCAAGCTCGATCTCTCCTAAAGAAGCTAAGAGAACTCTTATTGATGATGGAACTCTCTCAATAATGGAATGCATGATTGTCTTGGGGAAATTTTGCTAACATAACAATGCTCAAACTTATTCTTTGCAATGAAATGCAAAATTTCTTGGGAGAAATTTTACCAGTGCAACAGTACATGTGTTTTTTGATCTCATAATGGCCTGTTTATATAGAATTTTTAACTCCTCCTTCTCTCCCTTAGCTCATTAATGAGAAAATGATTCAAGAGAAGGATAAGAGGATCCCTTGGGGACTGAATATCTCCAAGTCGACTCGAAATCAATTGTCCTTGGGTGATACATGTCAGAGAATCCTAACTCAAATTGTGTGAAGTGGTCCCGAACTACTAGGATTCAAGACTTTTATCTAATGTAAATGGTTACAACATATTCTTGAAGATTCTAGAAGAATAGTCTTCAAGATTCTCTCTCTTTTTCTTGATTTTCTAAGATAAACGCACCCCCAACACGAGCAACATGTTGGTGATCATCGCAGGTGTAGAGTAGGGAAACCTAGCAGTCAACGATGTCTAGTAAGAGGTCAAGGAGTGTTGGTCCTTAAAATGACTAAAACAAGGTGTTTTCAAGAAAAAACGTAGGGTTTAGAATGGGGCATTCCTAGGGCTTTGTGCAAGGATGATGAAAAGGAGGTCAAATGATGTTGATTGATCCAGTTGAAGGCCTATTCACTAGATGTAACAAAATGGCCTATACAGATTCTCCCCTAAAGTGAAAAGTCATAAATTATAATTGATGACTAAATTGATTTACCTTGTGGCAAGTTGGGATCAAGAGCAATCGATGATATCATCATCTATTACAATACATTTACATCATGACATATTTGTTGAGGGAGGCATACCCATACTTAGCACATAAGCTAATCATTACATGTACAATGACCAAAAGACATGTCCATTGATGACTGATGGTGGACCCATGATTGGATGAATGCATGTATGATCATAGCCCTCATACATTATGATCTTGCACTGCTCCTAAAATTGCATCCCGGATGGATGAAACTAGATATGGGGTCTTCTATCTCATTCACACGACCAATCAATGTACGAGTCTAACCATGTGAATCAACGAGTTGGAGTTGAACATGGTAGACAACATCTAGTTAGTGCCCAATTATGTAAATTGCTAGCAGATGTGAGAGAAACCAACAATGATGTTAATGGATCTCAAGGTAGTTTAGTACAATCTGTATGGTGTGAATGAATGAGTTGATGTCGAACACCACACAAAATCATTCGTTTGAATGCCAACGATGTAAACGTGTCACCAAGAGTGAGGAAACTTTCCATAGATGTATGCAAGCACTAAGGTACCAAGGGGTGTTTTGAAGTCAACTTCTTGGATAATGAGCTGATGTAGACAAGAAGTGTCCTGTCGCATGAGGGCCTTGATGTATCCCCCATCAATCACATGAAATGAGTATGATGATTCGAGACAAAATGATCAGAATGATGTTGATACAGAACTGGATCAAGAAAGGTAGACATGGAATGAAAGCTTAAGAGTATTATAGCAGATATTAATTGAATGAATTCTCTTGAACACAATGATGAAACTGAATGGAGTTGGTAGCATTGACCCAAAACCAAAAGCCGAGGCTTTGAAATGGTATGATAAGCCAAAATACAAGTATAGTTTCCAACCCAATAGCCACAGAGATGAGGTGGAAGAGTTTCATGTTCAAGAGAGACTCACTACGATTAAAAAATGGAGTACCCTATTTTCCCAATTTCCCCAACCATACTCGTGAGTACCTCTTTATTTTTTAACAAGCTTGAAGAGGATAACATATGCTTGATCTATAAGTTCATCCTTCGAATGGATCCCTCTAAGAATATTTAACGAATCCAAAGAAGGAGTGGTTCAGTCCTGTCATGAACAACAAGACCATTGTTGTTTGATGTTTTAACAAGTCCAACGAAGGTGAAAAACTCATCATCGTTTTCATGCTTAGAGAGTTTGAAAAAGAGGTGAAAAAGGAAACTCTAGATGTTCCTTTCCATAGATAGTCCCTTAGGTCTAAAAAGGCAGAAAATAATACCCAAGTGAACCTCTTAGCCATGTTCGACTAAGGTATTCATTTTTCATAAATAGTCTATCTCAGTCTCGAAAAGTGTTAAGCTTGTACTGAGGAAATGTCTCTTCATTTAATTTAACGAGTTTAAAAAGACAAGTTCTCGACAATATTTTCATATTTTGGGAGTCTGAAAATAGTTGAAAAAGGAATCCACATGGAGCAACAAGTGGTATAAAAAGTAGAAACTGGTTCTGGTCATGATGGAACTGCTCAAAACAGGCAAAGGTCAAAAAGATAGCTAATAAGACCACTCATCATAGCGGTTCCTCGGGAAAGGGGAAAACAACAAAGTGAAATCATATGATTGGCCAAGTAGATAGTGATGATGGAATGATAAAACCAAGGCTCATATGGTAGAAACAGGATGATAAAAATGGAAATCACGAGGGATAGGATCAGAATGGTTTCAGTTTTACTCAAGATTGAAACATGGGAAACTATGCTTGAAATTCACTTCATTTTTAAACAAGCTTGAAACAGAGGAAACTATGCTTGAAATAAGTTGCATGCCCCCAACTTAATGACTCAATTCGAGGAACATGCCACCCAAGCTTCATTTCATGCACCTAAGTAGACTACCAGTTACTAACAGGTGGATGGAATGAAGGTTCATTTACGAGATCAAGTGGAGACTCAACTAGGAATTTACGAGATCTAATCAAAGACTTGAATTGGAAGGGAATCTATTTCATTTTTTAATGAGCTTGAAATAGGAAATGAACTATGCTCATGACACATTGTTTCATTTTTTAACGAGCTTGACACATGAAAAGGGAATTTTCTCAAAGGACCTTGTTTCATTTTTTAATGAGCTTGACACAAGAAAATGAAATCTGCTCTAGGAACCTTGTTTCATTTTTTAACGAGCTTGACACAAGAAAAGGAACTATGTTGCAACACCTTATTTCATTTTTTAACGAGCTTGATGTAAGAAAAGGAACTCTTCTCTGACAAATTGATTATGACCTGCAGAAGGACGTGGCTTCCAAGAGGTTCTTGTCAAATGTGAGAAAAATCCTCTGGAAGGAGTCAAAGGATCCAATGGACAAATCAGACTACAATGCCTCTAGTAAATGATGAACTACATCACCTACTAGATCATTAGTAGACACAACTGTAGAACAAGTTGCCATATAATTAATCTTTGTTGGGGGAGATACCACTTTCATATAAGGACCATTTAGGGAAGTTGTTTGATTGGGAATCAAATTAGGACCAATGAATGAAAGTTGGTCAATAGTCATAATTCTTCCTTCATGCAGGAAACACATCACATGAAAGAGTGTAGAGATGAGAGCTCCCATGACATAAACATAGTCACACCCAAGTAGTAAATTAAAATACAAAGGGGCTTGGACTACCATAACATTGATATAGACAATCTTTCCTCCTAAAGTAATAGGCAACTTAGGAAGGATCCCTAATGGTTGACCAGTTCCTATGTTAAAGGCCAACAGATTCTAGGTGATGGGCACAACCTGTAGAGAACCTAAATATTTCCAAGTAGTTGAGGACAAAATACTACCATATGTGCCTTCATTTATGATTTTTCTAGTTACAACCACATTATAAGCCTATACTATGATTTGGAAGGGCACGTAAGGAGGAATAAAATACCCTACGAGTCGACTCCAATCAAAGGAAGTGACCATACTACTTGGAGGGGCTGTCATGGGAACGAGAGAACTTCCCCCTTGTGCTATGGGAATGGGAGGGTTTCCCCCTGTACCATTGGAAGGGGAGTATTTCCCCCTAGTTCATTGGAATCTGAAGAAAAAATCAAAACTTGAGTGGTATGAGACTCACTCTCTACGGGAAAGGTACGATCAACAAAAGGTGGAATCGAGTCAACTATTTTCTCAACCAATGGTTAGTTAGGAAAAAATTCATGGGATTCAAGTTCAGAGAGAGTGGGATTGATTTGGTTTAGATTTAGATCAATCAGTTCATAAAGATTCTATTCAGTCACTTCATTGACTAATGGAGGATTGGGAGAAAACTTTAGATAACTAGTCGGAAGACGGGGCTGAGAATCTATAAGGTTTTCCAACACTTTGGAGGCTTCATCCATATAAGGGAAAAGATGAATATGATGATTCCCTTTACATAAATTACAGGGAAATTTAACTTTACCCTTTTTCACATAGAACTTACTATCACTAGGTGATGGTTTATCACCAGTATGATCTCCAGAGGCTAATGTCAAATGTTGATGTGAGCTTGTAAACCACACTTCTAATATATGGGGAATACCAAGAAAATATCTAAGAAGGTGGTCACACTTACATAATTTTTAAGAGAATTTAATTTTGCGGGGCTGATTGGAATGTTTCTCCACACTAGTTGCATTGGTAGCAATGGTTTCTTGGTTTCCCCTCTACTTATTTTACTTCTTCTTCATCATCCTTTTCTTCTTCTTCTTAGCCACCTTGTTACTAATGTTGAGGCCTTCACCAGACAAAGAGGAAGAAGAGGAAGATGACCAAACAAATGAAGAAGGCAAAGGATCAATTTTAGGATCAACTTGAGGTTCATATTGTTCATGAGAAGGAGAACCTGGTTGAGAATCCGTTTGGATATTTGGAACCATAGGGGTCGAAAACAACCAAACTAGAAAATTAATGGTACATTCGGGAAGGGACAACTTTTCCATTTAAGGAGCACCAATATTTCCAAAACAAGGAAAAGGAATAGGATTCTTGTCAGAGGGGTTTCCTCAATTGGTGAACTTGGGAATTGTTTCCATTAATCTCAACCTAAGATCTACTAAGGAGTTTTTCCATGGTAAGGATTTTGTTCCATGATCAATTAATTGATTTTAGAAATTAACAACACAAAATAAAATAAAGGGGTAAACTAGGCAAAAGGTTTACCAAGCAACTATGAACTACAATATACACCTTGGAGAACTAAGGACTCAACATACGTGCAGACAATCTCCACGAATGTTGTGTTTGGTGTATCATGGTGTACAAGGTGGATGACTCAATTACCTATGGTGAGGATAGAAACCTAGGGTGGACTTATAAAATATACTCAATGGTACGTGGAAGTGCAGTTCATAGCAGTGTTGTCTAATGTGTAATCGTTTTATGAGAACATTCCCATATAATTTTCATGCATGGAGTGTCATCCAATATACCCAAAGGTACGTGGAGAATGATTTGATACACTTATGTACATGGAATGGTATATCATGCCTAGGATACAAAACTAGAAAATAATGAAAAAGTGTACGTTTAACGACTCCAGAACACGTCTCTAGCCTAGACCTCCAAATGTTTGTGTTAATGTTACAAATTCTCCTTAGGTTGATTCAATAAATTTTGTTGTTTATCTTCAATTTAAGTTTTATTTTTTAGGCTCACCATGAATGTCACCTAAGTATCCCAAAATTAAAACTATCATGAAGAAATGAAATTTTTCTCATTCAATGAAAATCTATCTAAGGAAGGGAAGAGACAAAGTATGCAACAAACAATGTGTAAAATTCAATTCCCTTTTCAATGAAATTGTTACAATTTCAATGCACACGCAAAACCCTAAATGTCAATGCAAATATTTTTCTTTTCAAGTCATTTAAATTTCAAAACTTAAGAAAACTAAGATGCAAAGTCTAATCACTAATTCAAACAAGCTTTTCAAAATGATGACTAGAACACCAATTCATCTAAGCACTCAATGATCAAACAAAATCAATTTGCAAAAAACCTAATGATAAGAACAAAGAAAAATATTTGAACAAATCCTTACAAAGGTATTAAAACAAAATCAAACCAAATGAAGACTTTAGAGGGACCATAATACACTTAGAGACTCAAGGAAGAGCAGTTGGAACAAGGTTGATCAGAGAGAAAAACAAGGAAAAAACAAACTTGTGCATGAACAGGGGCCAACACAGATGCAAAGGATGCACCAGTGCTATTCAATATAGGCACAAAGAAGGCTCAACTAGGGTTCAATGCTCTTCCAAAAGACCATAGGGTGCATTGATCTATGGATGCAAATTTCTGACACAAGGATTGCAATTGGGACTCAATGAAAGGTCTTCCTAGGTTTGTTCTTGACTGAATAAGACATTAAAGTTCTAAAGAAGAGCTAATGCAAGCACAATGGACAAATAAACCACCAAGAGAGTACACCGCTCCCCAGTATGGTTGCAATTTTTTAATGTAGAATCTATGACTACGGGAAGAAGCATCTTCCCTAGGCCTGGTGGACTGACCTAGAACAAAATAAATACAAAGGGATTAATTTTTTCCTTAAATTAAATAGATAACGAGAAGAAGCCTACCTAGAATCTGCCGTATGCTTCACTTCTTCCTTGGCTTGAATGCTCCAATCCTAGCTCCGATCACTATTATTAGAACATGCACAGTCAAATAACACAAGCCAACGATGCATGAAATCTATGTAGCATCATCTAATCACTGTATTCAATAGATGAAAATGGTATTGAAATATATGAAACCATAACATCATATATAAGAAAACAAATAACTATTTGCGTTAATATAAATGGAGTGATTTAAAACCAAAAATAGGTGTTGATCCTATAAAAAAGCTCCTCCAAGTTTACTTGTCCTTTCCTTGTCACAAAGTGCACCTTTAATCACCCTAATGCATGGAAATATATCTCTCACATCAACAACATAAGGGTTTAATCACTCTCCAAAATCCAACCTCTTGCCTATGGATGGTAGTAAATATATAGGTGAAGGAGTTAGTTCATGAATTCTTATCCTTTTACCAATCTAAGCTTGAGATCCACTCTTTATGGCAAGATGAGCTCAAAGTATAAGAGATGAAAACTCCAAGGTAGGATAAGATAGGATTCAACACTTTTATCTGAGGTAAATGGTTACAACATATCTTAGAAGCCTCTGGAAGAAGAGTCTTTGGGATTCTCTCTCTTTTTCCTAAATTTCTAGAATCAACACACCCCCAACACTAAGTAAACTGCTAGTGATCTTCGTAGGTGAAGAGTAGAGAAATGTAACAGTCAATGTTGTCCAGTAAGAGGTCAGGGAGCATTGGTCCTTAAAATGACTGAAACAAATTGTTTTCAGGAAGAAAATCGAGGTTTAGAATCAGTCACGTGGCTTAGGGATTTGTGAAAGGATAATGAAAAGGAGGTTAAAGGATGTTGATTGATCCAGTTGAAGGCCTATTGACCAGATGTGACAAAATGGCCTATAACACTTCAAAATAACCTTTTTCTACCAATCGATATTTGTATTTAACCACCTTTCATTCTACATTCATATTATTCTTAAACACCCATTTGTTGCTAACGGATTTCCTTCCAGTAGGAAACTTCACCATATCTCAAGCCTCATATTGTCTAAATATTCCATTTCTTCAACCACAACCTCCTTCTAGAGTTTTCCCTCCTATGAATCCACTTCCTCCCTAACAGTTTTGGGATCATCATTAGTAATTAATGAAGAAACATTTGGAAATAAATCATATGAATTATACCTTTATGGTTACCTTCTCTCTCAAACTGATCTCCTCAAAACTAGAATGTGTGGCTCTTCCTCTTCTAATTCTTGTTCTATTATAGATTTTGATTCTTCCTCCTTGAGTTCAAACTCTATCTTCTCTGGTTCCTTTCCCTTTGGTAGGACTTCATGTTTAATAACATCTTTAACCTATCTAAACAACACAACTCAATTGTACACAACCTTCCTTGTTTCTAGGGTCTAAAGCTTATAACCCTTTAAACCATCCTTATACCCAATAAAGATATATCTTTTAGATTTAATGTCCAACTTGGTTCTTTTATCCTTTGGAACATGTACATATGCATCACATCCAAATGCCCTAATATGTGAGAGAGAGGGTTTCTTACCAATCCATACCTCAAGTGGAGTTTTATCCTCCAATGCTAATGAAGGTGATTTCTTAAACAGATAATATTCAGTATCTAATGCCTCTACCCATAATTCCTATTCTAACTTGACACCATTGAGCATACACCTTTCCTTTTCCATCAATGTCCTATTCATTCTTTATACAACTCCATTTTTTTGAGGTGTGCATGGATTAGTCTTCTTCCATGCTATACCACACTTCTTACAGAAATATTAATATTCCTTCTTATAGAACTCTCCACTATTATCTTTCCTAAATGCGTTGATATTCTTCTCTTTCTGATTCTCCACCAAAGCCTTAAATTCTCCAAACCTGTCAAAGACTTTATATTTCCTTCTGAAGAAATATATCCATGTATTCCTTGAGAAGTAATCCATAGATGAGACATAGTACACAAACTTACCTAGTGATGGAACCGACACAAGTCTAAACACATCACTATGCACATGCTCTAATATCCCTTTCACCCTCTTAGCACTAGAGAAGAAACTCACCCGATTTTGATTCCCATATACACAATGTTCACAAAAATCAAAATCTAGAGAGAAATTAGACATACCTTCTACCATACTATTACCATGCAGTGTTCGAAGGCCTTTCACTCCAATATGTCTAAGTCTCTTATGCCACAACATATTATTTTATCCATAGACCACTATATTTTTTTCTTCACTTTTAGGAACTATAAAATTGTTTTTTCTATCAATAATAGTGCTACCTAGAAGCCTGTACAAAGTTCCAATCCGAACTCCATGCATCAATAACATGCTTCCTGAACCATCTTGTAGGTATCTTTCTTGAACATTGTTTTTACACTTGCATCATCCATCTTGCTTACATAAATTAAATTTTTGGCCAATGCAAGAATGTGCAGAACACCAGGAAGTGTTTTAATCCTTCCACCTTGCAACTTCAGCTTGACTTTTAAATATCCTATGATTTTTTCCTTTCTATCATCACCTAGTGTTACAAATCCATTTGGGAACATCACTCCCATCATTCAGATCAGTACTTTTAGGGCTCATCAAACCCTAATTCAGTTGCTACATGCCCTAGACAAGTCATCACTTTGAATGCCTCCTTCCCTGAGAGTTTCTTGGCCTGAAGCCCTCCAGAAATGCCTCCTTTAGGGACCAGCGCAACCTTAGTTAGGGGTAAGTGTGCTTCAGTGCAGGTGGGCCCATGTTAGGGTGCTTTCCAGAGAACTTACGCCCACTTTGACATGCACTAGGCGATATTGAGTGAAATCATCATAGGGTTCTAGGAATATTGTTATCTTCTGGAGCCATCTAGAAGATTCCCATACTTATCATCTCCTATAAGCTCGAAATTGGATAGGGAATGAGTTAAGTAACCTCCTATCCTCTCATCCCTTCCTCCATGGAAACTAACTCTAAGTTTGGAAGGCCATTCAATACCCTCATTTATGACCAAACCACCATCATTTTCCTATAAATTGAGAACTCATCTAAGTGATCAGGGGCTGGAATTTGAGAATTTGTAAGGAGATACGGTTGGTGTGAGGTTTGAGATTGTAGGCAAGTATTGTTATACTGCCGGAGTGTTGTGCTTTTGATGTGATGTTGGTTGGAACCCAAGCTGGAGGAGTGACAATGGATTGGACTTCATGGTTGTAATTCTTCCTTCTACTTACTAAAGTTGTTTACACCTTTTCCCATATTCATTTCTTTATGTATGATGATTATATGTGTAAATTATTTTGATTCCATTTTCTTATAGTAGATAGATCTCTTGCTTTAATTGATTTTTGTCCTCTGTTTATGATTGCAAGTACTTGTCAAGTGGACTAAGTTCGAGAAGGAGTGACAGGAGCCATACAAAGGAGACAAAGGGAAAGAGAAAGATAAAAAGTAGGTCCCTTGTCTTATTTATCTTCTATAGAAAAAGTATAAACACTTTAAATCTATTGTTCTAGGTGTAGCTACCCACCTAGGGAAATTATATTTATTTGTAGATGCAAAATCCCACATAACAAATTGGTGACTCCGCTGGGGAATGATCATCATTTCAGGTAGTTTACCTTCATCCTAGTACACCCTAGTAGACTTTACTTTCTTCCATTCATCTTGTTTAAGCCATTTTTGAAGGGTTTTTTGGTAAAAATTGTGCTTTCAAGCCCCTAGAATAGCCTCTCTAGCACCAGTGCAGGACTGGTCAAGAGATAGAGTGTTGCAGAGCACCCCTGGCTTGAGGACAATGCTCTGAAGTGCACTGTCTCCCATTCAATGCTGCACTAATCCTCCTTAGGTCAAAAATCCCTCCTTTGACTTGATTTTTCCCAAATTTCCTTCTGCTTTTACTTGCTGAAAGATCAATGATTGTTGTGCTTCTGAAATCAATTTGTGTTTCCTTTGCTAGCCCTACTTTCGCCTTGATTGTTTAGTGTTTCTTAAATGATTTATTTATCACTATCAATTCTTTGTCAAAGTTAGTTTATAGTCAATTAATCTTTGTTCAAAATAAAGTGTCGTAAAAGTCTTCATTCATAAAGTCTCCGTTCTTGCAAAAAGATTGATTGATTTTATGTTCATTAGTTTCCTTTTGTTCATCTCAACATTAAGGGAATTGAAAAGAAAAATTTGCATTGTGCATTGAAAAAGTTTGAGTGTGCTCATAGGAATAATTTAGGGAAATTACATTAGATGTTCTCTTTGTTCTTTGATTAAAAGAATCTAATTGTTGTATCCCTACTAGCCAAGGTTTTCATTGTTCAAATTGAATGGAAATAATTCTTATCATATTAGTTGCATTCTAGGAATTTCAAAGACATCATGTGGTGAACCTTGAAAGGAAAATTCTTAATCAAGATCAACTTAAAATTAACCTCAATGAACCTAAGGGAGTATTGTCACCTAACGCAAAACATTTAGAGGTTCTAGGCTAGAGACGTGTTCCGGTGTCGTAAAACATAGCAGTTGTCGCTAACTTGTCTACGATACATTCCGAGTGTGATACCTCATTCCACGTACGTGAGTATATCGTAGCTCATCCACATACCTTCGGGTATATAGGGTGGTGTTACAATACATAAAGTATAAAGGAATGCTCTCACTATGTAGTTTCGCATTAGACAATGCTAACACGAATTGGGCCTCCACGTACTTTCAGGTATATGTGGGAGGACTACATTAGGTTGATATCCATCCTTAGGTAACCAAGTCGGTTGCCTTGTACACTATGATACACCGAACACAGCATTCAGGGATATTGCCTGCCTGTACTTCTTAGTTCGTTGGGAGGTATTTTGTAGTTCACATTTACTTGGTAATCCTTTTGCCTAGATTATCCCTCTTTTGTTTTGTTATGTTATTTTGATTAAAATAAAATTAATTTACCATGGATAACATCCTCCATGCTCACTCGTTAGTTTATATTAGGTTGATACATATGGCAACAACTCCGGAGTCCACCAATCAAGGAATTCCTTTTGATGGGAATCCTAGTCCTTTTCCTCTTTTCAGAAATATTGGTGCTCCTTATATGGCTACATTGTCCCTTCTGGGATTTACCATTGGCTTGCCAGTATGGTTTTTTTCAACCTCCTTGGTTCAAAATGTAGTGATTTCTCCCCAATTGTGTACTCCTCCAATTTGAAAAAATCAACCTCCAGTTGATCCTAAAGTTAACCCTTTGCCTTCTTCCTCAGTTGTTTCTTCCTCCCATTTTTCCTCTTCAACTGGTGAAAGTATTGACACTAGTAACCAGGTGGCTACAAAGAATAAGAAAGGGAAGAGGAAGAAGAAGAAGAAAATTCAGCAGGGGGGCAACTAAGCAACCATTGCTTCAAATGCAACTTCTGATGAGAAACCATCCAATACGCATCACAAAGTTTGATATCCATGCAAACTTTTTACGGGAGACCATCTTCTTTGAAATTGTTTTAGTATTCCTTAGATCTTAGAAGAATTGTCTTCTCGTTCACATCATCTTGTTTCATCAACTTCTGGAGATCATGTTGGTGACACACCATCAACTAGTGGTAGTAAAGTGCATGGAAAGAAGGGTAAATTTAAGTTTCCCTATAAGTTATGTGAAGGGAATCACCCCATTCACCTTTCTCCCTATCTAGATGAAGCCTAAAAAGTGTTGGATAACCGTCCTGCTTCTCTGCAATGACTTCCATCTGGTTACAAGAGACTCTCCCTTAAACCTTCACTAGTTGATGAATTGACTGACCCAAATCAAACGTCAGTTAAACCCATTCTCTCTGAATGTGAATCTCATGAGTCTATACCTAAACCATCACAGGTCGAGGAAATAGTTGACCCAGTTTCACCTTCAGTTAATCGTACCTTTCCCGTAGAGAGTGAGTATGATACCACTCAGGTTCTTTTCGTTTCTTCAGATTCCAACGAGCTTGGGGGCAATCCTCCTATTCCATCAAGACAGGAGGAAAATCCTCCAGTTCTCATAACTCAAGGGGGTGATTCTCCCATTCTTACGGTACCCCCTCCAGGTAGTCTAGTCACTTCCTTTAATTGGAATTGACTGGAAGGATGTCATCTTCCTTCTTATTTGCCTTTCTAGATCATAGTATAGGTTTGTAATATGATAGTACTTTTCACTATTATAGATGAAGGTGCATCTATGCATATCCTTTCCTCCACTACTTAGCAAGTGCTTGGTTCTCCGCCACTTGAGCCAGTTACCCAGAATCTGTTGGCTTTTATAGAGGAACCAGTCAACCATTAGGGATCCTTTCTCAGTTGCCTATTACTTTGGGAGGAAAAATTGTTTATCTCAATATGATGGTAGTCCCAGGCCCTTTAGATTACAATTTACTTCTTGGTCATGACTATGTTTATGACATGGGAGCTATAATTTCAACACTCTTTCGAGTGATGTGTTTCCCGCATGAAGGCAGAATTGTCACCGTTGACCAGCTTGTTGGAAATACTGAGAGGGGGGGTGAATCAGTATTCCTTTTCAATTGTTATTTTTGTCAGTTAAATAATTTATATTTAGAACACAAAATGAACAATAGGAAAAAATGATTTTATTAATATAATATTTACTATAAATGAAGTACAATGTATATAGGGCTCCAATTAGTTTCCAAGCACCAATTTGGACTTTTTGTGAGGCTTCAACCTCTAGGGCACCAACCCTATCTTGTCAAGGCACCAACCTTGGATTTAGGAGCACCAACTCGAAGGACACCAATCCTTCTGATTCTGAGGCACCAACCCCAAGGACTCCAACTCTCTGCTATATATTTTCTAGATATATTTGGTAGTTATTCTCTGCTCCAAACATCTTCTTAACTGAATTATGTCCTTCACTGCTACATCAATGACAACCTATCTTCATATGAAGGAGTCTTCACAACTCTTCATATTTCCCTAACAGAGTCTGCAAAGTTACCTCATGATGATTTCAAATAGGCATCATGATGTCCAATAATGTTTCGAAGATTTGTTGAAGTTTTCCAACAAGATATCTGCGCTAAGCCTCAATGTATGCACAAAAGAAAATCTCTGTTTTCAAGCCTCTATTATTTACTATTGTGGTAATTGTTTCAAGCGTGACTACTTCTCACTGTTATTTCTATCGCGATCTCTTACTTCCCAGAACCAGACTCACAAATGCTTCAAAGCTGGTGCTAGCTACTGCTCTCTTCAAACGATGTTAGATGAAACTTTATTTTTCCCCTTCACAGAATTGTTCTTTAGGTTGCGTTATGTACTTGATTAATTCATCACAAGTCTGATCCTTTCAAAGATTAACCCCATCAACAGAATTGCTTCGTCCTTTAGCTTCCTCCTATCCTACTGGACCTTCAGCTTCCTTTTGTCCTGTTGGACCTTCGAATTTCTTCTGTCCTACTGGACCTCTAGCTTCTTTCTGTCCTGCTAGACCTATGGCTTACTTCTATCCTTCTGCTTACTTTCCTCTCACTCGATATTTAGCTTCTTTTGTATCTTCATCATCTGCTAGACCTTTGGCTTCTCAACCTTTCAACTTCTTCTTTCGTTCGCTTGACCTTCCGGCTTCCTCTGTTCCTTCAAGTTCATGAGTTGTGAACTTTTACCTCTTCTCTGTGATAGATGCCCCAGATAAATTACCCATATTGAGGTCCCACATGCCACATCATCACCTTTAATAGCAATCGCAACTTCCGGAGGTCTTCTCATAACATAGTCGATCCCCTACGGCCGACGGAGAAGATGCAATATGATCTTAAGAAGTTGTTAATAAACCTATCAGGTGCACATCCTTATCGCAATCGAAGGCTTGCGGGACTTCGACTGGCACATGGATTGAAAACGGTCTTAACCCCCGCAATCGACCGTGATCTAAGGGTTGACTATGAGATCGACGGCTAGGATTGAGTGTGGTGTTGGTTGTGGAGCATGATTATTTAGAGGTCTTTGTTTCAGCTGAATGTATACCCCAGGAAGTTTGTACACCCCTCCATGCGGGGTGGTGTGGGGGGGACTTGTCCCCCCCGTAGGGGTTCAGGGGGGCAGCAAGGGTTTCGGGGGAAGCGCCCCCGAAGCTGAAAATAGATGTAAAATTGCCTTGTAAAAGTATAGTAATTTCTAGTCAATCTGGGCCGTTCATTAGGCAGATGATTTGACAGTAGAACTTATGTTAGTTTAGGGTTTTTTGACCTAGAAGGCAACCCCTCTCTTTGTATGAGGGCATTGTATTGAGGCCGTGTAATAGATGTGTATTCTCTGAGCGAGAAACAAAGAGGTGAGATTGTGAGAGAAAACCGAGGATATTACAGCAAATCTGTTGTAGGTTGTGTCTCTTCATTTTGCTGGATAATAGAAAGGAAGGACTAGTTGTTTAGGTGGACGTAGCCCAAACTGGGTGAACCACATATATCTCTGTATCTCTAGTTTTATGCATTATTTTGTGTTTATATTTATGCAATATTATAATTGTTCCATTGCTCTGTAATATATAATTTTCTAACAATTGGTATCAGAGCCAAAGGTCTATTTGGCTGATAAACTCATAGGAAAGAAGGGTTCCTTGTTTGAGTGGGAGAAATGGCGAAAGATGGTAAGTTTAGGGTCAAGAAATTTAACAATGAAAAATTCTTGCTGTGGAAGATGTAGATGGAAGATTATCTGTATCAAAAATATTTGTACCTACCATTGGGCAGAAAAGCAAAGATGTTGACGGGTATGACAGATGAAGAATGGAACCTCCTCAATAGAAAGGCACTCAGAACAGTACGGTTGTGCCTCGCAGCGTCGGTCACGTTCAACATTTCGAAGAAAACAATGACAGAGGGTTTGATTAAGGTGTTGGCGAAGCTATATGAAAAACCCTTGGCCTCAAATAAGGTATTTCTTATTAAACGGTTATTCAATATGAAGATGTCGGAAGGTGGATCTGTTGCAGACCATTTAAATGATTTTAATACTGTTACAAGTCAGTTAAGTTCTGTAGGGGTAAACTTTGATGATGAA